>JAREIS010000951.1:0-78867 GCA_030060385.1 Muscicapa striata striata
GGGGGAGGGGGAGATCCCTGAAATTTGGGGAGGGGCGTTGCCAGGTCCCGATTTTTGGGGGTTGGGAGGAGCGGGGGCGTTGCCAGGTAACGGCGGGGGCGTGGTTACCATGGCAACGATGGGGGAGGGGGATGGAGGAATTTGGGGGACCCCGGGGGGGTTTCGGGGCCGTTTCCAAGGCCGTTGCTAAGCGGCGGCGTTGCCATGGCAACAGATGCAGCGGCTCCGCTGGCGCCGTTCGGGGGGGTTTGGGGGGGTCCGGGGGGATTTTGGGGAGGTTTTGGGGGGTCTGGGTGCCCTCGCTGCCCCTCCCCCCTGGGTTAACCCAAATTTTGGGGGGTCCAGGGGGATTTTGGGGGATCCGGGGGTTTGGGGGTTCTGGGGGATTTGGGGAATTTTGGGGGTCCGGGGGATTTTGGGGGTCCGGGGGATTTTTAGGGAGGTTTTGGGGGGTCCGGGGGTTTGGGGGTCTGGGTGCCCTCGCTGCCCCTCCCCCCTCGGTTAACCCAAATTTTGGGGGTCCAGGAGGATTTTGGGGGCGTCTGGGGGGGGATTTTGGGGGGTCTTGGGGGGGATTTTGGGGGTCTCGTTTCCCCCCCCCTCCCCCCCCATTTGGGTTTTGGCTTTTGGGGGGTCCCTGGGGTTTGGGTTTTTTGGGGGAGGGGTCTGGGGCAAATTTTGGGGTGTTCGAGTCCCTTCCCCCTCCCCCACCTCGCTGTGGGGGTTGGGAGGATTTTGGGGGGGGGGGGTCCCCAAATTTCCCCTCCCCTCCCCCCCCAGATCATCGCCTTTGACGAGCTCCGCACGGATTTCAAAAACCCGATCGACCAAGGGAACCCCGCGCGGGCGGTGAGGGACCCCAAAAACTGCCCGGGGACCCCAAAAACTGCCCGGGGACCCCAAAAACCAACACAGGGACCCCAAAAACTGCCCGGGGACCCCAAAAACACCCCCGGGGACCCCAGAAACCAACACAGGGACCCCAAAAACACCCCCGGGGACCCCAAAAACTGCCCTGGGACCCCAAAAACTGCCCGGGGACCCCAAAAACTGCCCTGGGACCCCAAAATCATCCCCGGGGACCCCAAAAACCAACACAGGGATCCCAAAAACCTCCCCAGGGACCCCAAAATCTTCCACAGGGACCCCAAAAATCTCCTGGAGGACCCTAAACACCTCCTGGGGGACCCCAAAACCACCCCCCCCCCGGGACCCCAAAAACCTCCCGGGACCCCAGAAACCTCCACAGGGACCCCAAAACTCCCTGGGGGACCCCAAAAATTAACACAGGGACCCCAAAATCCCTGGGGACCCCAAAACTGCCCTGGGATCCCAAAAAACCCGGGGGGGACCCCAAAAACCGTCCCGGGGACCCCCAAAAACCTTCTTGGGACCCCCAAAATCCCACCCCAGACCCCCCCCGACACCACCGGTCCCATTGACCTCCCGTCTCACCTTTACCCCCAAAATCCCCAAAACCTGGAAACACCCCCAAAAAAAAATCCCCAAAAACCTGGAACCCCCAAAAAAAACCCCAAAGCCTGGAAATCCCCCCAAAAAAAAAAAACCCAAAACCTGGAAACATCCCCAAAAAAATCCCAAAAAACCCCCAAAAACCTGGAAACAACCCCCAAAAATACCCCTAAAAACCCCAAAAACCTGGGAAACCCCCAAAAAAACCTAAAAAAAAACCTCAAAAAACCTCAAAAACCTGAACCCCCAAAAAAACCCCAAAAATCCCAATAACCTGGAACCCCCAAAAAACCAAAAAAAAACCCCAAAACCTGGAAATCTCCCCCTAAAAAAAACCCCAAAAATCTGGAACCCCCCCAAAAAAACCCCAAAAACCAAACCCCAAAACCAACCCTGTCCAGAACTGACCCCTCCCCAAATTGGAACCCCCCCAAAATCCCACCTCCCCCCAAATGAGACCCCAAATCCCTCCCCCCAAGTCTCCAAAATCTTTTTTTATTCTTTAAATGTCTCAACTTTTCTGGGCCCCCCCAAATTCCCGTCGAGCCCCCCCAGAATCTCTTCAGGAGTTTTTAATTCTCCTCGACCCCAAAAATTCTCCCAAATTTGTCCCAAATCACCCCAAAACCGCCTCAAAAAACCCCAAAACCTTCCCAACCCCCTAAAAAAACCCTTTAATTCTCCTCAATCCTTCAGGGCCCCAAAATCCTCTCAAAATTCCCCCAAAACCCCCAAAATCCTCCCAAAATTCCCCCCAAAGAACCCCAAAATCCTCTCAGAATTCCCCCCCAAAAAACCCCAAAATCCTCTCAGAATTCCCCCCAACCCCTCCCAAAAAAACCCCAAAAACCCCAAAAAACCCAAAAAAACCTTTGAAATTCCCCAACCCCCAAAAAAACTCAAACCCCTCAAAATTCCCCCTAAAAACCCCAAAACCTTCAAAATTCCCCAAAAAACCCAAATTGACTCAAACTGTGCCCAACCCCCTCCCCAGATTTGCACCCCCCACTCAAACTTCCCAAAAGCCCCAAAATCCCCTGAAATCCCCCCAAAACTTCAATTCCCCTCCCCCCTCCACCAGAGGGGCCTGGGACAGGGGGTGGCCTTGGGGACATTGGGGTGGCCCTGGGGACATTGGGGTGACCCTGGGCATAGTGGCGTGGCTTTGGGGACAGTAAAT
Organism: Muscicapa striata striata; assembly: GCA_030060385.1. Classification (NCBI taxonomy): domain Eukaryota; kingdom Metazoa; phylum Chordata; class Aves; order Passeriformes; family Muscicapidae; genus Muscicapa; species Muscicapa striata. The sequence goes on from JAREIS010000951.1 coordinate 2,654, forward strand.
GACCCTGGGGACAGTGAGGTGACCTTGGTGACACTGAGGTGGCCCTGGTGACATTGGGGTGGCCCTGGTGACACTGAGGTGACCCTGAGGACATTGAGGTGGCTTTGGGGACAGTGAATGACCCTGGTGACACCGAGGTGGCCCCGAGGACATTTAGGTGGCCCTGGTGACATTGGGGTGGCCTTGGGGACATTGGGGTGATCCCGGGAATAGTGGCGTGGCTCTGGGGACAGTGAATGGCCCTGGGGACAGTGAGGGTGACACTGAGGTGGCCCCGAGGACTCTGAGGTGGCCCTGGTGGCCCTGGGGTGGCTCTGGTAACACTGGGGTGGCTCTGGTGACAGTGAGGGTGACCCTGAGGTGGCCCCGGTGACCCTGAGGTGGCCCTGATGACACTGAGGTGGCCCTGGTGACATTGGGGTGGCCCCGGTGACACTGGGGTGGCCCCGAGGACATTGGGGTGGCCCCGAGGGCCCTGAGGACACTGAGGTGACACTGAGGTGGCCCTGTGGACACTGAGGTGACCCTGCGGTGACCCTGCGGTGACACTGAGGTGGCCGCGCGGTGGCCCCGCGGTGGCCTCAGTGACACTGAGGTGACACTGAGGTGGCCGCGCGGTGGCCCCGGTGACACTGAGGTGACACTGAGGTGACACTGAGGTGACACTGAGGTGACACTGCGGTGACACTGAGGTGGCCGCGCGGTGGCCCCGCCGTGGCCTCAGTGACACTGAGGTGACACTGCGGTGACACTGAGGTGACACTGAAGTGACCCCGCGGTGGCCGCGCTGTCGCCCCCAGCTGGTGGTGCCCGAGTATTGCATCCACGGGCTCTTCTGCCTCATGTTCCTGTGCGCGGCCGAGTGGGTGACGCTGGGGCTGAACCTGCCGCTGCTGCTCTACCACCTGTGGAGGTACCGGGGACACGGGGACAGGGGGACACGGGGGGGACATGGGGGACAGGGGGACATGGGGACATGGGGGTCCCCAAGGGTGTGGGACTGAACCTGCCGCTGCTGCTCTACCACCTGTGGAGGTACCGGGGACACGGGGGACAGGGGGGACACGGGGGGGCACAGGGGACATGGGGGACATGGGGACATGGGGGACATGGGGGACATGGGGGGGGCACAGGGGACATGGGGACATGGGGGACATGGGGGTCCCCAAGGGTCTGGGTGACGCTGGGGCTGAACCTGCCGCTGCTGCTGCTCTGCCACCTGTGGGGTTCTGGGGGGTCCTGGGATGCCCCAATGTCCCTGGTGTGTCCCCAGTGTCCCCCCCCATAACCCCCAGGGTGTCCCTGATGTCCCCACTGTATTTCCACCACCTGGGCGACAGCTCCGAGGGGCTCTCAGTGTCCCCTCAGTGTCCCCACAGTGTCCCCAATGTCCCCAGGCTGGTCCCTGCTGTCCCCTCACTGTCCCCCCTGCTGTCCCCAGGTATTTCCACTGCCCGGCCGATGGCTCCGAGGGGCTCTCAGTGTCCCCAGGCTGGGCTCTCAGTGTCCCCACAGTGTTCCCAATGTCCCCACAGTGTTCCCAATGTCCCTGCGTTGTCCCCATGGTGTCCCCATTGTCTCCAGTGTGTCCCCAGGTATTTCCACCGCCCGGCCGACGGCTCCGAGGGGCTCTCAGTGTCCCCTCACTGTCCCCAGGCTGTCCCCATGCTGTCCCCGATGTCCCCTCAGTGTCCCCACAGTGTCCCCACAGTGTCCCCAGTGTCCCCCTGCTGTCCCCAGGTATTTCCACCGCCCGGCCGACGGCTCCGAGGGGCTCTTTGACGCCGTGTCCATCATGGACGCCGACATCCTGGGCTACTGCCAGAAGGAGGCCTGGTGCAAACTGGCCTTTACCTGCTCTCTTTCTTCTACTACCTGTACAGGTGGGACTGGGAGCACTGGGAGCACTGGGGGGACTGGGGGATGGGGGCGGGACTGGGGGAGTGGGGGGACTGGGAGGGGATGGAAGGGAACTGGGGATGTTTGGGAGCACTGGGAGGGAGTGGCGGGGACTGGGGGACTGGGAGAGACTGGGGGACTGGGAGGGACTGGGAGGGGACTGAGGGGGACTGGGAGGGGACTGAGGGGGACTGGGAGGGGATGGGGGACTGGGAAGGGATGGAAGAGAACTGGGGGACTGGGAGGGTGTTTGGGGGCAGTGGGAGGGGATGGAAGGGACTGGGAGTGACTGAGGGAGCACTGGGAGGGACTGGGAGACACTGGGGGACTGGGAGGGACTGGGAGGGAATGGAAGGGAACTGGGGGGGATTGGGGGAGCACTGGGAAGGGTTTGGGGGCACTGGGATGAACTGGGAGCACTGGGATGAACTGGGAAGGGACTGGGGGGCACTGGCATGAGGGTGGGGGGGCACTGGTGTGAACTGGGCCATACTGGGAGCCCCAGTGTGCCCCTCCCCCAGTATGGTGTACACACTGGTGAGCTTCTGAGGGGGGGCAGCCCCGCCCCTCCCCCGCCGCTGGACCCAGGACCCCGGATTTTGGGACCCCCAGATTTTGGGACCCCGGATTTTGGGACCCCGGATTTTGGGACCCCGGATTTTTGGACACCCCCAAGATTTTGGGGACCCCCCAAAATCTGGGGAACCGCCTGGATTTAGGGACCACCCCCAAATTTTGGGGACCCCCAGATTTTTGGGACCCTGAATTTTGGGACCCCCCAGATTTTTGGGGACCCCACCCCCGGATTTTGGGGACCCCCCCCGCCCCTCCCCCCGAGCTGTGACCCCGCAATGACCCCGATTTTGGGGAGCGGGGGTCGGGCGCCTCCCAGTGGCTCCCAGTCCGTCCCAGTTCAGCCCCCGCTGGGTTTGTGTCGTGGCTCAATAAAGACAAATGGCACCAGTGAGGGACTGGGGGATACTGGGGGGGACTGGGAGGGACTGGGGGGGACTGGGAGGGACTGGGAGGGGACTGGGATGGATTTGGATGGACTGGGGGGGGACTGGGGGGGGCATGGGGGCACTGGGAGCACTGGTGGCACTGGGACTGGTTGTCACCTGGCACTGCTGGCACTGGGAGCGCTGGGATGTGACACTGGTGGCCATGGGGACACTGGGATGTGACACTGGTGGCACTGGGACTGGTTGTCACCTGGCACTGCTGGCACTGGGAGCGCTGGGATGTGGCACCGGTGGCCATGGGGACACTGGGATGTGACACTGGTGGCACTGGGGGTGGCACTGGGAGCGCTGGGATGTGACACTGGTGGCACTGGGGACACTGGGGCCGCCCCTCCCCCAACGAGCCAGGGCTCAGCACCGGGAGCTTTATTGGGGACACGGGGGGGGGGAGGGGGACAGGGGACAACAGGGACAGGTGACACAGGGGACACTGAGGGGGACAGGTGACATCAGGGCAGTCACAGGAGCTGGGTGACACCAGGGACAGGTGACACCGGGGACACTGGGGGGGACAGGTGACACTGAAGAGGACACAGGTGACACTGGGGACGGGCGAGGGGTGACACAGGTGACACTGAGGGGGACAGGTGATACAGGTGACACAGGGGGAGAGGGGGGGACAGGTGACATGGGGGAGAGGTGACACAGGTGACACGGGGGAGGGGACACCACAACATGGTGTCCCTGTCACGACAGGTGACGCAGGTGACAGGGGACACTCGGGTGCCACGTGTGCCCCAGGTGACACTCAGGTGACACTCAGGTGTCTCAGATGTCCCTCAGCTGTCTCAGGTGTCTCTCAGGTGACACACAGGTGTCTCAGGTGACACCCAGGTGACACAGGTGACACTCAGGTGACACAGGTGTCCCTCAGGTGACACACAGGTGCCACTCAGGTGACACTCAGGTGACACAGGTGACACACAGGTGACACACAGGTGTCCCTCAGGTGTCTCAGGTGACACCCAGGTGACACAGGTGACACACAGGTGTCCCTCAGGTGTCTCAGGTGACACACAGGTGCCACTCAGGTGACACAGGTGTCCCTCAGGTGTCTCAGGTGGCCGTTGGGGGCAGCCCCACCTGCGCCGTCAGCAGCGGCGCCGCCCGGCCCGGGAGCAGCACCAGCACCTGGGGGGGGAGGGGAGGGGAGCCTGAGACCCCCAGGTGTGTCCTGGGACCCCCCAGGTGTGACCAGGTGTGTCCCCAGGTGTGTCCCCTCCCCCACCAGGTGTGACCTGAGACCCCCCAGGTGTGACCAGGTGTGTCCCCTCCCCCAGGTGTGTCCCCAGGTGTGTCCCCTCCCCCAGGTGTGTCCCCAGGTGTGTCCCCTCCCCCAGGTGTGACCTGAGACCCCCAGGTGTGTCCCCTCCCCCAGGTGTGTCCCCTCCCCCGGTGTGTCCCCAGGTGTGTCCCCTCCCCCCCCAGGTGTGTCCCCTCCCCCCCAGGTGTGTCCCCTCCCCCCCCAGGTGTGTCCCCTCCCCCCCAGGTGTGTCCCAGGTGTGTCCCCTCCCCCCTCACCTGCAGCCTCCCCGGCCCCGCCCCCGGCTCCAGCCAGGTCCCGAACAGGTAACGCAGCCCCGGCAGCAGCAGCGGCACCTGCGGGGGAGGGGCCCAAAATTGGGAGAGACCCAAAAATGGGAGAGACCCAAAATTGGGAGAGACCCAAAATTGGGAGAGACCCAAAAATGGGGAGAGACCCAAAAATGGGAGAGACCCAAAATTGGGAGAGACCCAAAAATGGGAGAGACCCAAAAATGGGAGAGACCCAAAAATGGGAGAGACCCAAAAATGGGAGAGACCCAAAATTGGGAGAGACCCAAAAATGGGGAGAGACCCAAAAATGGGAGAGACCCAAAATTGGGGAGAGACCCAAAAATTGGGGAGACCCAAAAATGGGAGAGACCCAAAATTGGGGAGAGACCCAAAAATGGGAGAGACCCAAAATTGGGGAGAGACCCAAAAATTGGGGAGACCCAAAAATGGGAGAGACCCAAAATTGGGGAGAGACCCAAAAATGGGGAGAGACCCAAAAATGGGAGAGACCCAAAATTGGGAGAGACCCAAAATTGGGGAGAGACCCAAAAATGGGAGAGACCCAAAATTGGGGAGAGACCCAAAAATGGGAGAGACCCAAAATTGGGGAGAGACCCAAAAATGGGAGAGACCCAAAATTGGGGAGAGACCCAAAAATGGGAGAGACCCAAAATTGGGAGAGACCCAAAAATGGGAGAGACCCAAAAATGGGGAGAGACCCAAAATTGGGAGAGACCCAAAAAGGGAGAGACCCAAAATTGGGGAGACCCAAAAATGGGAGAGACCCAAAATGGGAGAGACCCAAAATTGGGAGAGACCCAAAATTGGGGGGAGACCCAAAAATTGGGAGACCCAAAATGGGAGAGACCCAAAATTGGGGAGAGACCCAAAAATGGGAGAGACCCAAAAATGGGAGAGACCAAAATTGGGAGACCCAAAATTGGGGAGACAAAATGGGAGAGAAATGGGGAGAGACCCAAAACCAAAAATGGGAGAGACCCAAAAATGGGAGAGACCCAAAATTGGGAGAGACCCAAAAATGGGAGAGACCCAAAAATGGGAGAGACCCAAAATTGGGAGAGACCCAAAAATGGGGAGAAATTCCCAAAAAAGGGGAGAAATTCCCAAAAAATGGGAGAGATCCTGGAAATTGGGGTGTTCTGAGGGTGATTTTGGGGTGATTTTCGGGGTGATTTTGGGGTGATTTTGGGTGTTTTTTGGGGTAATTTTGGGTGATTTTGCGGTGATTTTTGGGGTGTTTTTGGGGTGATTTTGGGGTGATTTTGGGTGATTTTTGGGGTGATTTTGGGTGATTTTGGGGCAATTTTTGGGGTGATTTTGGGGTGATTTTTGGGGTGATTTTGGGGTGATTTTGGGTGATTTTTGGGGTGATTTTGGGGTGATTTTTGGGGTGATTTTGGGTGATTTTTGGGGTGATTTTTGGGGTGTTTTTAGGGTGTTTTTGGAGTGTTTTTGGGGTGATTTTGGGTGTTTTTGGGGTGATCTTGGGGTGATTATTGGGGTGATTTTGGGGTGTTTTAGGGGTGATTTTTGGGTGATTTTTGGGATCATTTTGGGTTATTTTGGGGTTTTTGGGTCCCTTGATGCAGGGGGGCTCCAGCTGCCTCGGTGGGGGGTTGGGGTAGTTTTTGGGGTATTTTTGGGGCTAATTTGGGTATTTTTGGGGTGATTTTGGGATATTTTGGGGTACCTGGATGCAGGGGGGTTCCAGCTGTTTTGGGGGGGGTTTGAGGTGATATTTTGGATTATTTTGGGGTGATTTTTTGGATTATTTTGGGATATTTTGGGATATTTTGGGGTACCTGGATGCAGGGGGATTCCAGCCATTTCGGGGGTTTTTGGGGTGATATTTTGGGTTATTTTGGATTATTTTGGGTATTTTTGGGATATTTTGGGATATTTTGGGGTACCTGGATGCAGGGGGCTGCAGCCGTTTGGGTGTGGTTTTGGGGTTATTTTGGGATATTTTGGGATATTTTGGGATATTTTGGGGTATTTTGGGGTACCTGGATGCAGGGGGCTGCAGCCGTTTCGGGGGGGGGGTTTGGGTATTTTTGGGATATTTTGGGATATTTTTGGGATATTTTGGGGTATTTTGGGGGTACCTGGATGCAGGGGGGCTGCAGCCGTTTGGGGGTGGTTTTGGGGTTATTTTGGGTATTTTGGGATATTTTGGGATATTTTGGGGGTACCTGGATGCAGGGGGGCTGCAGCTGTTTCGGGGGTGGTTTTGGGGGTTATTTTGGGTATTTTTGGGATATTTTGGGGTATTTTGGGGGTACCTGGATGCAGGGGGGCTGCAGCCGTTTCGGGGGGGGGTGGCAGCGCAGCAGCAGCCGCAGTTGGGGGGTCGGGGGGGCCCCCCCGGGCAGCAGCACCCCCAGAGTGAGGCGGAGCCGGGGCCCCAAGCCCTGCACCTGGGGGGGAGGGGCAAAAACGGGGGGTTGGGGACCCCAAAAACTGCCCTGAGATCCCCAAAACCCCAGGGACCCCCAAAAACCCCCTGAGACCCCCCAAAAACTGCCCTGGGACCCCCCAAAAACTGCCCTGAGATCCCCAAAAATCCCCCCAGAGACCCCCCAAAAACTGCCCTGGGACCCCAAAATCCCCCCCAGAGACCCCAAAACCCACCCTGAGAACCCCAAAAATCTCACAGAGACACCAAAACCCTCCCCAGGGACCCCCCAAATTTCCTTCCTCCCCAAATCCTACAAGGACCCCCAAATTCCAGCCCGGGGACCCCCAAATTCCTCTCCCCCAATCCTACAGGGACCCCCAAAATTCCCCTCCCCAAATTCCCCTCCCCTCGTCCCCCCAAATCCCACAGGGACCCCAAATTCTCCCCTGGGAACCCCCAAATTTGCCCCTCCCCCAAATCCCACAGAGCCCCCCAAATTCACCATTTTTACCCTTCCCCCACCCCAAGACCCCCCAATTTTCACCTTCCCCCTCCTCCCAGTCCCCCCGTTTTTGGGGTGACTCCCCTATTTTTGGAGCCCCCTCCCCATTTTTGGGGTCCCCCGTTTTATTGCCCCCTCCCCCCGTTTTTGCCCCCAATTTTTGTACCCCTCCCCTTTCTTTGGGACCCCCTGTTTTTGGTCCCACACCCCCATTTTTGGGCGCCCCCCCTGTTTTTTGGGGTCCCCGTTTTTGGGGTGCCCCCAGTTTTTGGGGTGCCCCAGACTCACGGTGGCCGTCAGGTGTGGGGGTCCCCCTTTGGGGCGGCCCCTCCCAGGGCTCGGGCCAGGCCCCGCGGCCGCCAAGCGCAGTCCCCCAAATCCTGCTGGAAGCGCCCCAACATCCCTGGGGGAGGGGAGGGAGGGGAGGGGCACCCATGGGTGCTGCGGAACCCCCAAAACAAAACAGACTCGGGGAGACCCCCGAGCTCCCCAAAATCCCCTGGACCCCCAAAACCCCCGAGCACCCCGACCCCCAATGAAGACCCCAGACCCAGATTTCCCCCACCCATGGGTGGCCCCACCCTGGACCCTCCCCTCCCCCAAATTCCCCCTCCCCAAATAGATGCCCTCCCCCACCTATGGGTGCCCCCTGGACCCCCCACCCCAAATCCTCCCCCATAAAGACCCCAGACCCAAATTCCCCCTCCCCCACCCATGGGTGCCCCCTGGACCCCTCCCAAGATTCCCCCTCCCCCAAATGAAGACCCCAGACCCAAATCCGCCCCTCCCCCACTCACGGGGGCGTCCTCGCGCTCCCTCAGGGCCCGATCCACGAAGAGCCGCGTGCGGGGAGGGCAGGGGGGAGGGCGCGGGGGTCTCGCCCCAACCCCCGCGACCCCCAAATCCGCGCGGCGCCGCAGCATCCGGATGGACAGAGCGCCCCCTGGCGGCGCGGAGGACTCAGCGAACCCCCAAAAACATGGGAAACCCCCCAAATTGGGACACTCCCCCTCCCCCACCCATGGGACCCCCACCCCCTGGGCCCCAATTTGGGACCCCCGCCCCCATTAGTGCCCCCATCCCTCCCCATTTTGGGACTCCTGGGACCCCCAGCCCCATTTTGGGACCCCCTCCCACAGGACCCTTCCCCACCCCGGGACTCCCCCACCCCATTTTGGGACCCCCAGCCCCATTTTGGGCCCACCCGGGACCCCCAGGCCCCATTTTGGGATCACCCCTGACCCCAGGAACCCCTGACCCCCGGCCCCATTTTGGGACCCCCGCCCCATTTTAGGACCCCCAGCCCCATTTTGGGACCCCCAGCCCCATTTTGGGACCCCCTCGTACCCCAGAACTCCCCTGGGCCCCATTTTAGGACCCCAGGACGCCCCCAGCCCCATTTTGGGACCTCCCGGACGCCCCCGCCCCATTTTGGAACCCCAGCCCCATTTTGGGACCCCCAGCCCCATTTTGGGACCCCCGGGACGCCCCCAGCCCCATTTTGGAGCCCCCAGCCCCATTTTAGGACCCCCAGCCCCATTTTAGGACCCCCAGCCCCATTTTGGGACCCCCTGGGAACCCCCCCCCCGCCCCATTTTGGGCCCCCCCGCCCCGTTTTGGGCCCCACCCACCGCGGGTGGTGCTCAGCAGCGTGTTCTCCTCCCGCCCGTAGCGCCCGAAACAGAGGCCGGTCACCAACTCCTGGGGGCACCCAAAAATCGGGGGGGGACACCCAAAAATCGGGGGACACCCAAATATTCATCAGGAGACACAAATTTTAGGAGTTTTTGGGGGGTTTTTTTCGGGGTCCCCACCGGAGTTTTGAAGGTCCCAGGGTGGCAATAAAGGAGAGTTTGGGGTATTTTAGGGGATATTTGGGGAGATTTGAGAGTTTTTTGGGGGGTCCCCACCTGCGTTTTGAGGGTCCCAGGAAATATGGAATTGCCAGGGTGGAATTGAGGGATATTTTGGGATATTTTGGGATATTTTGGGGTATTTCAGGAATTCTGGGGGTGGTTTTTGGGGTCCCCACCTGCGTTTTGAGGGTCCCAGGGTGGAAATAGAGAATATTTGAGGTATTTTATGAATTTTGGGGGGTTTTTGGGGGGTTTTTGGGGGTCCCCACCTGCGTTTTGAGGGTCCCAGGGTGGAAATAGAGAATATTTGAGGTATTTTATGAATTTTGGGGGGTTTTTGGGGGGTTTTTGGGGGTGTTTTTGGGGGTCCCCACCTGCATTTTGACGGTCCCAGGGTGGCAATAACGGATATTTTGGGGTATTTTAGGAATTCTGGGGGTGTTTTTAGGGGTCCCCACCTGCGTTTTGAGGATCCCAGGGTGGAAATAGAGAATATTTGAGGTATTTTATGAATTTTGGGGGGGTTTTGGGGGTCCCCACCTGCGTTTTGACAGTCCCAGGGTGGCAGTAACGGATATTTTGGGGTATTTTAGGAATTCTGGGGGTGTTTTTGGGGGTGCCCACCTTTGTTTCGAGGGTGCAGAGCAGGGTCCGGCCCCGGTAGAGCCGCAGCTCCCCGCGGGGCCGGGGGCGCCCCAGAGCCACGAGCGCCGCCCCCAGACCCCGCCCGGGCAGCGGCGCGCCGCCAGCGCCGAGACCGGGCCCGGCAGGCGCAGAGCCCAGAGCCGGCGGCCCTGGGGGAAAACGGGGGTCAGGGGGAGCGGGAGGGGTTGGGGGTCCCAGGGGGTTTGGGGGTCCCGGAGGGTTTGAGGGGGTCCCAGAGGGGTTTGGGGGTCCCGGAGGGGTTTGAGGGGGTCCCAGAGGGGTTTGGGGGTCCCAGAGGGGTTTGGGGGTCCCGGAGGGGTTTGAGGGGGTCCCGGAGGGTTTGAGGGGGTCCCGGAGGGGTTTGAGGGGGTCCCAGAGGGGTTTGAGGGGGTCCCGGAGGGGTTGAGGGGTCCGGAGGGGTTTGAGGGGGTCCCGGAGGGGCTTTGGGGGGATTTGGGGGGGTCTCAGAGGGGTTTGAGGGAGATGTGAGGGGTCCTAGAGGGATTTGGGGGGCGTCTCAGAGGGATTTGGGGGATGTGAGGGGTCCTAGAGGGATTTGGGGGCGTCTCAGAGGGGTTTAGGGGTCCCAGAGGGGTTTGGGGGTCTCAGAGGGGTTTAGGGGGTCCCAGAGGGCTTTGGGGGTCCCAGAGGGGTTTGGGGGTCCCAGAGGAATTTGGGGGATTTGGGGGTCCTAGAGGGATTTGGGGGCGTCTCAGAGGGGTTTAGGGGTCCCAGAGGGGTTTGGGAGGGTCTCAGAGGGGTTTAGGGGGTCCCAGAGGGCTTTGGGGGTCCCAGAGGGGTTTAGGGGGGTCCCAGAGGGGTTTGGGGGGTGCCTCAGAGGAATTTGGGAGGGATTTGGGGGGATCTCAGAGGGGTTTGGGAGGAATTGGGGGGTCCCGGAGGAGTTGGGGGGGGGACTTGGGGGCTCAGGAGAGATTTGGGGAAGATTTGGGGAATTTTGGGGGGATTTGGGGGTTTGGGTAGATTTGGGGGTTTGGGTGGATTTTGGGTGGATTTGGGATTTTGGGTGGATTTGGGGCGTTTTGGGGGATCTGAGGGCAGTTTTGGGTGGATTTTGGGGGTTTTGGGTGGATTTTGGGCGGATTTGGGGTGGATTTGGGTGGATTTTGGGGTGTTTGGGGGGATTTGGGGGATTTTGGGGTGGATTTTGGGTGGATTTGGGTGGATTTAGGGGGGATTTTGGGGTGTTTGGGGTTTTGGGGTCACCTGGGCACTGAAGGCCTGCAGGGTCCCGTCAGCCGTGGCCGCCAGGAGCCCCCCCCCGTCCTGGGGGATCAGCCCCGAGGGGCGCGAGCCCAGCACCCCCAAAATCCTGCCGTGCTCCCGGGCCCTGGGGACCCCAAAAACAGCAATGAACCCCCAAAAATAACCCCAAAAAACCCCCAGCACCCCCAAAATCCTGCCGTGCTCCGGGACCTGGGGACCCCAAAAACAGCAATGAACCCCAAAAATCCCCCAGCACCCCCAAAATCCTGCCGTGCTCCCGGGACCTGGGGGGCCCCAAAAACAGCAATGAACCCCCAAAATAATCCCCAAAATATCCCCCCCAGCACCCCCAAAATCCTGCCGTGCTCCCGGGACCTGGGGGACCCCAAAAACAGCAATGAACCCCCAAAAATCCCCCCCAGCACCCCCAAAATCCTGCCGTGCTCCCGGGACCTGGGGGGCCCCAAAAACAGCAATGAACCCCCAAAATAATCCCCAAAATATCCCCCCCAGCACCCCCAAAATCCTGCCGTGCTCCCGGGCCCTGGGGGACCCCAAAAACAGCAATGAACCCCCAAAAACAGCAATGAACCCCCAAAATAATCCCCAAAAATCCCCCCCAGCACCCCCAAAATCCTGCCGTGCTCCCGGGACCTGGGGACCCCCAAAACAGCAATGAACCCCAAAATCCTCCCAGACCCCTCCAAACCCCGTTTTCACTCCCCAAACCCCCAGCACCCCGTTTTTGCCCCCAGTCCCCCATTTTATCCCCCAGCCCCGTTTCTGCCCCCAAATCCCCCAGCCCCCAAATTCCCTATTCCCCTCCCTGTCCCCCAACACCCACCCAAGCCCCCATTTTTGCCCCCAGCTCCCCCAGCCCCTCGTTTCTGCCCCTCAAATCCCCCCATTTTCACCCCCAGCCCCCATTTTTGCCCCCAGCCCCCATTTTCCCCCTCAGCCCCCCATTTTTGCTCCCCAGCCCCCCGTTTCTGCCCTCCAGCCCCCGTTTTCGCCCTCCAGCCTCCCGTTTCCCCCAGCCCCCGTTCCCCCCCCAGCCCCCGTTTCTGCCCCCCAGCCCCCATTTTGCCCCCAGCCCCCGTTTCCCCCAGCCCCCATTTTCGCCCCCGTTCCTGCCCCCGTTCCTCACCGGCTCAGCCCCGCACGGTCCCGTCCCTGCACGCCACCGCCAGGCGGCACCGCCCGTCCCCGGCGCCGCGCGGGGCCACGAACGCGGGGGGCTCGGAACCCAGCCCTGGGGGTCCCCAAAATGGGTCAGGGGCTCGGAACCCAGCCCTGGGGGTCCCCAAAATGGGTCAGGGGGTCCCCAAAATGGGTCAGGGGGCTCGGAACCCAGCCCTGGGGGAATGGGGCAGGGGGTCCCAAAATGGGTCGGGGGTCCCCAAAATGGGTCAGGGGGTCCCAAAATGGGTCAGGGGTCCCCAAAATGGGTCAGGGGGCTCGGAACCCAGCCCTGGGGGGTCCCCAAAATGGGTCAGGGGGCTCGGAACCCAGCCCTGGGGGTCCCCAAAATGGGTCAGGGGGTCCCCAAAATGGGTCAGGGGGCTCGGAACCCAGCCCTGGGGGGTTCCCAAAATGGGTCAGGGGCTCGGAACCCAGCCCTGGGGAAATGGGTCAGGGGTCCCCAAAATGGGTCAGGGGGTCCCAAAATGGGTCAGGGGCTCGGAACCCAGCCTGGGGGTCCCCAAAATGGGTCAGGAGTCCCCAAAATGGGTCAGGGGCTCGGAACCCAGCCCTGGGGGGCCCCAAAATGGGTCAGGGGGTCCCCAAAATGGGTCAGGGGCTCGGAACCCAGCCCTGGGGAAATGGGTCAGGGGGCTCGGAACCCAGCCCTGGGGGTGTCCCCAAAATGGGTCAGGGGGTCCCCAAAATGGGTCAGGGGGCTCGGAACCCAGCCCTGGGGGGGTCCCCAAAATGGGTCAGGGGGCTCGGAACCCAGCCCTGGGGGGTCCCCAAAATGGGTCAGGGGGGTCCCCAAAATGGGTCAGGGGGCACCCAAAGGGGTCCCAGGAGGTTTTGGGGGTCCAAGGGGTTTTGGGGTGTTTTGGGGTGTTTTTGGGGTGTTTTTGGGTATTTTTGGGGTGTTTAGGGGGTATTTTGGGGTGTTTTGGGGTATTTTGGGGTATTTTGGGGTGTTTTGGGTGTTTTAGGGTGTTTTTGGGGTATTTTGGGGTGTTTTGGGGTGTTTTAGGGTGTTTTGGGGTATTTTGGGGGTATTTTGGGGGTATTTTGGGGTGTTTTGGGGTGTTTTTGGGGTATTTTGGGGTATCTTGGGGTGTTTTGGGATATTTTGGGGTATTTTTGGGGCATTTAGGGTATTTTGGGGTATTTTGGGGTGGTTTTGGGTGTTTTTTTGGGTATTTTGGGGTATTTTGGGGTGTTTTGGGGTGTTTTTTGGGTGTTTTTGGGGTCCCACCTTGCAGATGACAGTGAAGGCCTCGGGGTCCAGCACCAGCACGTCCCCGGCCTCGGTGCCCACAACCGGCAACTCGGGGACCCCCTCGGGGCCCCCCCGGGACAGCGAGCACAGGCAGGTGATCACTGACTGTGAGACAGGTGTGAGACAGGTGTGAGACAGGTGTGAGACACCCAGGGCCCCCCCAGGACAGCGAGCACAGGCAGGTGATCACTGACTGTGACACAGGTGTGACACAGGTGTGACACAGGTGTGACACAGGTGTGACACAGGTAACACACACAGATGTGACACACACAGATGTGACACACACAGGTGTGATACAGGTGTGACACAGGTGTGACACAGGTGTGACCCCCTCGGGGCCCCCCCGGGACAGCGAGCACAGGCAGGTGATCACTGACTGTGAGACAGGTGTGGCACAGGTGTGAGACAGGTGTGAGACAGGTGTGACACAGGTGTGAGACAGGTGTGACACAGGTGTGACACACAGGTGTGACACACAGGTGTGACACAGGTGTGACACACAGGTGTGACACACAGGTGTGACACAGGTGTGACCCCCTCGGGCCCCCCGGGACAGCGAGCACAGGCAGGTGATCACTGACTGACAGGGACAGGTGTGACACAGGTAACACACACAGGTGTGACACAGGTGTGACAGAGGTATCCCAGGTGTTCCCCAGCTGTTCCCAGCTGTTCCCAGCTGTTCCCCAGGTATCCCCAGGTGTCCCCAGCTGTGTCCCCAGGTGCTCTCACCTGTCTCTGCAGGGGCCGCCCCTTGTGCAGCGCCACAAACGGCCCCAGCTCGGGGGGGGGCAGCGCCAGCAGCCTGGGGGAGGGGCAGCGACCACCAGTGACCCCCAGGGACCCCTGAACCCCCAAAACCCCCCTGGGACCCCCAAAACCCCCCAGGGACCCCCTAAAACCCCACAGTGACCCCCCAATGACCCCCAAACCCCCAAACCCCCCCTGGGACCCCCCAATGACCCCCTGGGACCCCCAAAAAACCCCACAGGGACCCCCCCAAACCCCCCAACCCCCCCCAGGACCCTCCCAAACCCCAAAGGACCCCCAAAATCTCAGAGACCCCCAAACCCCACAGTGACCCCCAAAACCCCCTGGGAATCCCCAAACCCCCAGGGACCCCCAATGACCCCAGGACCCTCCACAACCCCCAAGGACCCCCAGTCCCCACTGGGACCCCCAAAACCTCACAGGGGACCCCCAGGACCCCCAAATCCCCACAGGGACCCCCAAACCTCTCTGGGACCCCCAAAAACCCCCTGGGAACCCCAAAAACCCCCCCAGGACCCCCAAACCTCCTCCCCCACTCACCGCAGCGACTGCGCCGTCAGCGGCACCTCGGCCTTGTCCCTGGGACCCCCCAAAATTTGGGGGGTCAGGGGAGCTCAGGTGCCCCCCACCCCAAAGGCACCCAAAATGTTGGGGACACCCCCAAAAGGGACCCAAATTTTTGGGAACTCCTCCCAAAATAACCCAAAAAATTCCCCCAAAGGCACCTGGAATTTTGGGGACACCCCCAGGGGTCACAGATTTTGGGGACCCCCCCTAAGAGAACACAAAATGCCCCCCCAAAAGTACCCAGAATTTTTGGGACCCCCCCCTTCAAGTAATCCAGAGTTTTTGGGTGTCACCCCCAGGGACCCAAAATTTCCCCTCAAGGACCCAAAATTCCCCCAAAAGGACTCAAAGTGTCCCCCCCAAAATTTTCTGGGGTGCCCCCAAGACCCCCTGCCCCCACCCCCAAAAAATCCCGGGTTCCCCCCCTCAGATCCTCCAACATCTCCTTCAGCGTCAGGGGGTCGATCTGATCCTACAGGAACCCCAAAAATGAATTTTAGGAGGATTCAAACCCCCCAAAAACAGCCCAAACTGAGGAGGGGTCCCCCAAAACCCCCCCCAAATTGAGGGGGGGTCCCCCCAATCACCCCCAAATTGAGGAGGAGTCCCCCAGACTCCCCAACCCCCAAATTGAGGAGGAAACACCCCGGACCCCCAAATTGAGTGGGGGTCCCCCAAACCCCCAAATTGGGGAGGAGTCCCCCAAACCCCACCAGACCCCCAAAACCCCCAAACTGAGGAGGGTCCCCCAAACCCCCAGAGCCCCCAAATTGGGGAGGAGTCCCCCAAACCCCACCAGACCCCCAAAACCCCCCCAAACTGAGGAGGGGTCCCCCCAAACCCCCCCCAGAGCCCCCAAATTGGGGAGGAGTCCCCCAAACCCCACCAGACCCCCAAACTGAGGAGGGGTCCCCAAAACCCCCAAATTGAGTGGGGGTCCCCAAACCCCCAAATTGGGTGGGGGTCCCGCACCTGCTCAGCCTGCAGCCACAGGTCCCTCTCGAGGGCGGCGGGGGCGCGGGGGGCAGCGCGAATTTGAAGAAGGGCCGCAGGTTCCGGTACACGTAGAGGGCGGGGCCGGCGGCCACCAGCAGCGCGGGACCCCCGCCCGGCCCGGCCCCGCCCCCCGAGCCCCCAGACCCAAAAAAGGCGGGGCCGAACGCCCCCAGCCCCGCGGGGGGCTCGGGCAGCGCCAGGCTGGAGATGGAGCCCGCGCCCCGCACCACGGCCAGGCGGGGCCCCCCCGGGTCCTGGGGTACCCCAACAATGAGCTGGGGGGGAAATGGGGGGTCAGGACACGGGGACACCCCAAAATATCCCAGAGATACCCCAGAGCACCCCAAAATATCCCAGAGACACCCCCGAGATCCTGGGGTACCCCAACAATGAGCTGGGGGAGAAATGGGGGGTCAGGACCCGGGACACCCCAAAATATCCCAGAGACACCCCCGAGATCCTGGGGTACCCCCACAATGAGCTGGGGGAGAAATGGGGGGTCAGGACCCGGGGACACCCCAAAATATCCCAGAGACACCCCGGATCCTGGGGCACCCCAACAATGAGCTGGGGGGAAATGGGGGGTCAGGGGTGGGGATAGACCCAGGGACACCTCAAAATATCCCCACAATGATCTTGAGGGGAAAATGGGGGGTCAGAGATGGGGATACCCCCAGGGACCCCAAAATATCCCAGGGACCCCCCCAGGGCACCCCAAGGACCCCCAAATCAGGATCACCTTGTGGTCGCCGTCGCCGTGGAGATCAACCAGTGCTGGAAAATGGGGGCTTAGGGGACCCGGGGGTGTCCGGGACCCCCCCTCAGAGACACCCCCCCCTCCCCCACTCAGGGGAACCCCCAAACCCTGTCCAGTGGCTCCGTCCTCACCCAGAGACCCCCCCAAATCCCCCCTTATAGATCCCCCTCAGAGACCCCCCCTCAACCCGAGAGCCCCCCAAAATCCTCCCTCAGAGACCCCCTCACCCAGCCCCCTCAGAATCCCCCTCACGAAGCCCCCCCTCACCCATGCACCCCGGGAAGCTGCACAGCCCGGCCAGGGGATCCTCGTGCGCCTCCAGCCATAACGAAGAGCTGCGGGGGGAGTCCAAAAATTGAGGAGGGGGCGAATCTCGACACCGGGACCCCCCAAAACCCCCCAAAACTGCCCCCAAATCCGCCCCTCCCCCACCTCTCCTCAGCCGCCGCCATCGCGTTGCCACGGCAACGCCGGGATTTGCCGCCCGGAAGTGACGTCACTAATTTAACCCAACCTACCAGCGTATGGACCAATGAGCCGCAAGCGCTGTCTGGCCACGCCCCATTGCCAGAACTCCGCCATCTTTGTAGTTCCGCAGCTTGCGGCGTCGCCACGCACGCTTTACGTACGGGTGACGTCACCGCGCTGCGCCTGCGCGTTGCCCCTTTCCGCCTTGGAGACGCCGCGGTGCGGCCGCGCTCGGGGGTTTCGGGGGAATTTGGGTTTTTTTGGGGGGGATTTGGGGGTTTTTGGGGGGGCAGAGAGGCGGGGAGGGCCTGGGGAAGGTGATGAAGCGGGATGAGGAGGGAAATTGCGCTAGGGACGGTTGGGGAGGTTTTGAGGAGCCTCGGGGGCCTTGGGAGGGATCGTGAGGGGCTTGAGGGGGCTCTGTGAGGGCCTGGGGGCATTTGGGGGTCACAGGGGGCTGAGGAGTTTTGGGTTGTCCTGAGGGGATAAGGAGGCCCTGAAAGGAGTTGGGGTTATTTGGGGGCCCATGAGGCCTCGAGAAAGATTTGGGGGCCTCAGAAAGGCACAAAAGTTTGGGGGGACCCTCAGATGGGAGACAGGGAGGTGGAGGAGGAAAATTGGGAGGTTTTGCCCCCACAAAATAAAGACAGGAGGGTCTGGAGACCCCCAGATTTCACTCCATTGTGAGGGGAGCAATACCAGCCCCTCATCCCCAAACCCCTGAGGGTCTCCCCTTTATTTTTGGGAAGTGGGGACCCCCCCTAACCCCCCCAAATCTCCCCCCCAGCCCCCACCATGCAGCTCTTCATCCGTGGCCAGACCCTCCTCACCCTCGAGGTCTCCGGCTCCGAGACCCTCGCCCAGATCAAGGTGAGCCCCCAAATTCGGGGTGTCCCCCTCTGCAAACCCCCCCAGATTTTGGGGTGCTGACCCCTCCTCTTTGCTCCCTCCCCCAGGAGAGGGTGGCTGAGCTTTCGGGGATCCCCCCTGAGGACCAAGTGCTGCTCCATGCTGGGACCCCCCTGGACGATGAGGCCATGCTGGGGCAGAGCCCCCTCCCCGAATTCACCACCCTGGACCTCTCCACGCGCCTGCTGGGCGGTAATTCCGGAGGGGGACGCTAATTAGCAGGGTGTTAATTAACAAAACAACCCCCCCAACACCTTGATTTCCTTCCTCCCCAGGTAAGGTCCACGGCTCCCTCGCCCGCGCCGGCAAAGTGAGGGGCCAGACCCCCAAGGTGAGCGCTGAGGGGGCTCCCCCCGGCTTTAGGGAAGCCCCACGGGCCTCGGGGACCCTCCCAGGATTTTGGGGACTCCCCCTGACCCCCAATTTTTCCATCAGGTGGCCAAGCAGGAGAAGAAGAAGAAGAAGACGGGGCGGGCCAAGCGGCGCATGCAGTACAACCGGCGCTTCGTCAACGTCGTGCCCACCTTCGGCAAGAAGAAGGGTCCCAACGCCAACTCCTAAACCCCAATAAAGGAATTTGGGTGCAATTCCCAGCATTTTTGGGCCCTCTGAGCTTTTTTTCGCCGCTCTTGTGTTTTTTAACTTTCTTTTGAAGTTAGTTGGGAAGAGTTCAAAGTGGTTTGGGGGTGGAACTGGCCTTGAGGGGGTTAATGAGGCTCTCTGAGCAGCTGAC
Source organism: Muscicapa striata striata (assembly GCA_030060385.1). Lineage (NCBI taxonomy): Eukaryota > Metazoa > Chordata > Aves > Passeriformes > Muscicapidae > Muscicapa > Muscicapa striata. Next base: position 21,422 of record JAREIS010000951.1, read on the forward strand.
GAGGCGGTTAATTAGTGGGAGGAGCTTAATAAGCGTTAATTTGGAGTTTGCTAATGAGAAGATGCTGCGTGAGGAATAATTCATTATGGGGCTTGCGGAAAGAGCCGAGCGCTTCCGGAAATACCCGAAGTGGTGCGCGGGGCGGAGCGGAGCGAGCCGAACAGTGACGGGAATACCCGAGCGGTGCCGAGGACCGCGGTGGAGACACCGGAAACACCCGAGTGGTGCAGGGGTGATAGCGGACCGAGCCGAACGGTGACGGAAATACCCGAGCGGTGCCGAGGAACGCGGTGGAGACACCGGAAACACCCGATTGACAGAGGAAGGAGCTGGAAAGCAGTCAAGAGAATTCATTGATCGCTCCGAAGCCTTCCGAGCGGTGCCGGAAATCGCCGAACTACATCGGGAGGAACGAAAAACCATCCCCAAAACCCCTCAAGCGTTTCTTCTCACCCGCCCGGGAACGCCGCAAACCCCTCGCGCCTTTTCCCGCCTTTTCCCCCTCCCTCAGCACTCGCGCCCCGCCTCCTTTCCCGGCATGCCCTGCGCGCTATTTAATCCCCCCTGAGGGGGTGCAGCGGCCATTTTGTCCCAGTAGCGGTTGGAGGAGGTGCGTCAGGGATCTGCTCGGGCCTTGGCTTTAGAGGGGTTGTGAGGGGGTTTCAGGGGGTTGCAGCGGCCTCGCTAATGCGTTCCCTCTCCCCGGGCTGACGGGGAGCGGCCTGGAGCCCCTCCGTGGTGCCCTTCCCCCTCACATTGTGCGTCCCTGAGGGGTCAGCGCCTCGCCCAAGGGGCTGCTCGGGGATGAGTTTCTCACAGACCTGTGCTGATGGCGCGGTGGAGAAATCCGAATTCTCTGAGGGCTCGTCCTGCCCCGGCCTGGGGGTTGGTTGCCTCATATTCCCGTATTCTCTGTCTCTAACGCCTTTTTTTGTTGTTTCCTTTTTAGTATTTTTCCCCGCGCGATGATGCTTTTGTCTGAGGTAAGTTTTGAACCTTCTAGACCTTTTTTTAGGTTTAAAGAGCTGGATTTTGCGGGGCAGTGCTGCGGGGATGATCACGCTGAACTCTCTCTTGCTGATGGGTCAGTGGAGAAGTCGTGGACAGGCTCTGAGTGGCACTGACCCAAAAGGGTCCCGATCCCTTGGGGGGAATTTCAGACCCGCATGGGAGGGGTTAAACCCTTTGTGAGGCCTAAACCACGTGTGGAGCTTTAGATCTACACCAGACCCTCATTCGGGGTTTAAATCCTCGTGAGAAGGTTCTGTTTTGTCACTAAATCGCCCTTTTAATTTTGAAGTTTTTTTGTTTGTTTGTTTTCTTATTTTCCTGATTTTTCTGATTTTTATTATTATTTTTTAAGGCATGGAATCCTCATGCGTGGGTTCCCCATGGCCGCTCCCCAGGTGAGCTCCTTCTTTCTGTCACTTTTTTTCTGGGGAAAATCTGGGATTTTCTTTAAAATTTTTCCACGTGGGTGCAAATTTCGGAGTCTCCTCCATTTTGCCGCTGTTCAGTGACGAGTGACAATGACAAGCATATGGCTGAGGGTCCCTGATGCCACGTGACTGCTGAGAGCAGCTGGGTGGGGCTTCATATAATTTATTAATTATTCGGGATTTAATTAAAAACACTCCATTAATTTATATTTTGCAGCGTGCAGAGGTTTTGGTTTTGGGTGACCGCTAAGAAATGACCACAATGACCCAACCTCAGGTCAGTGCCCCCCCTAAAACCTCTAAAAATTCCCAAAAAATCCTCCCAATCCGAAACGATGACAGCCTGGGCTGGAGGACCCGTCCGATGGCAGCTCCGAGTTACCAAAGCCCTGATCGGATTTGGGGAGGGGGCTGCACCCCACAGGGGGGGGCTGGACACCCCCTGACCCCCCCCAATTTCCTTACAGCCACCGGAGCTGGGGATCCCCGATGGGCCTGGTGAGTTCTGGGGTACCTGGGGTTGGGATTTTGGGGTCTTTATGGTGAGGTTTGGGCTCCTTGGGGTGGAATTTGGGATTTCTGGGGTTGGATTTGGGATCTTTGGGGTGGGATTTGGGGTCCCTGGGGATGGGTTTGGGGATTTTGGGGTTGGATTTGGGATGTCAGGGGTGGGATTTCAAGTCTTTAGGGTTAAGTTTGGGACCTTCAGGGTTGGATTTGGGATCTTTGGGGTAGGATTTGGGATCCTTGGGATATGATTTGGGATTTTGGGGTCCCAGGCCCCCCATGAGGAAACCCTCACGTGTCTGACCCCCCCGCTGGGCCCAGGTCCTGCAAAGGTTGAACCCCCTGGAGCCCTCGGGGGGAGAGGAGGCCGAGCAGTCCCAGAGGGGACGGTCTGAGGGGGCCTTCAAGGGCATTTTTTAGCATTTTTTTTGGGTTTTGGGGTGTTCCAGGCACACACTGACCCCCTTTTATTTCCCTTGCAGGATTTAATCCAGCTCTGCCCCCCTGGGGGTCCTAAACGGGGAGACCCCCTGCCCCACATGGGGGAATTTAGGGGGTCATAAATCCCAAATTCTGATTTAAGAAGCCACAGAGGTTAAGGAAAAATTCCAGGTGAGTTCTTTTCTGTCTCTGGGCATCTTTAAAGGAGAATTGTTAAACCTATGGGAGATTTTGGGGTCTCCAATGGTAAATTTGGGGGTCCCTTGGCTGGGGTTTGCAGTCCCAGGTGGGGGTGACCCCTGAAGGGATTTTTGGGGTAAATTTGGGGTTTTTGGGGCCCCCCCAGGGGTGATGACCTCACGAATCTCGTTCGGCTGAAGCTGCTGTGGAGAACCCAAGGACTGACCCAGGGGGCCCCTCCCCCATTTTGGGATCCCCAAATCCTCCCAAAATCCCCCTGACCCCCATTTGGGGATCCCCAAATCCCCCAAAATTCCCCCTGACCCCCCCCTTTTTGTCCCTCCCTTGCAGGTAACTCCAGACCCAGAGCACACCTGGAGCCAGGTATGTAAATGAGAGGGGTGTGGTGTCACTTATGACATCATAGATGATGTCATCCCCCATTGAGGGACCCCCAGTTTTGGTGATGATGTCACTAGCTCACTTTGACCCCCCTGAAAACACCGGAACACCTGAAAAATTGGGGAGGGGTCCCCAAAGGAGGCTCCTGTGAGGGAGGGGACGTCCTGACACCCCTCCCCCCTCTCTGTCCCACAGGTGCTGCAGGTGCTCAGGGGGCTCAGGTGAGTCTGGGGGTGTCCAGAGGGGATTTTGGATTTTCTTTTTTTAATTTTGGGGTTTTTTTTTGGGGGGTCCCCCAGCCAAGGATGAGGCCAAACCGCCCCAGGCTGAGCCTTGTGACTGAGTGGTTCCCCCTGAGGCTTTGAGGGGATCCCAGGGGGTTTGAATGAGTTTAAAAACTCCTAAACCCTTTTACATTTTTATTTTTTAGCTCTTTAGTTGTACAAAAATTAAATCAGATGAGTGGGGGTGTCATGAGAAGATTTAGGGGGTTTTTTTGGGTTCCTCCTGAGGCTCTGAGGGGATCCCAGGGGAAAATTAAATAAATTTTGAGATTCCTAAACCTTTTAAATTTTTATTTTTCAGCTCTTAAACTATTTATTTTCTTCAGGTGAGTTTGGGGTTTCCAGAGAAGATTTTGGGTTTTTTTTGGGGGCCCCCAGCCAAGGATGAGGCCAAAACCGCCCCAGGCTGAGCCTTGTGACTGAGTGGTTCCCCCTGAGGCTTGGGGGATTTTGGGGATCAAAAATGGGGTCTTGAGGGGTTCTTAATGGTCTGTGAGAATTTGGGTTAAAAATGGGGGTCCCGGGGGATTTTTGGGGTTCATTGTGGGAATTTGGGATCACAAATTGGGGTTTTGGGGGTCTCTGTGACATTAAAAGAGGCTCCTGGGTTATTGGGTGTATTTGAGAAGATTTAAATTGGTTTCAAGACTTTTAATTCCTGTCTTGTTTTTTTTCAGCTGTTGAATTATGAAAGTTTGATGAACACAAATAAAAATTGATATTTTTGTTATAAAACCTTGAATTTGTTTTTATTTGGGGAGGGGTTGGGGGGGATCACAAACACCAAGGCCTCTGTGAGGAGACAAAACTGGAACCAGACTAAAAACCATTTTAGGGTGATGTGATTTTGGGTCTCCCCCCTGTTCCCCCTTAAAAAATAAAAAACTAAAGTTTTTGTGAATAAGTTTCGTCTAAAGTTTTGAATAAGTTTTGTTTAAAGTTTTGGTGAATAAATTCAGGGTTTCTTCTGTCCCCCCCAAAATCCATCAGGGGCCCAATTTCCCGCCAAACCCGCAGCGCACCGAAGGGGGGCGGGGCCGATGATATACATATAAAACCTAATTGTTATGCTAATTAGGTGCAGCCAAATCAAATTAAGTGGGGTTGTGCTAATGGCTGACGTCATTTGAGTAAGAAGGGGCGCGGCGTATGCAAATGAATTTTTGTTTTGTCCAATCAGACACGATGAAAAGGCGGGGGCGGGACTTTAAAGCTGCGGGCGGTGTCGCGGGGCGGAGTTATGCAGATTAGCGGGTGTGACTATGCAAATTTAACCACGCGCGCCGCCAACAGCATCATGGGACCAAAAATATCGGGAGATTTTTGCAATTCTAGGGAGCGGTCAAGGCAAAATTGGGGAGAAAAGTAGAGGAAGATATGGAGAAAAATATCCCGGAGGGGCTGAGGAGGAGCCGAGCGCGGCTCTGGGGTGACCGTGAGCTGCGAGCGGGGCCAGCGGCGCTGGGAGCGGTGCTTGGAAGGGCTCGGCATCGCTTCTCGGCCTTTTGGCTAAGATCAAGTGTAGTATCTGTTCTTATCAGTTTAATATCTGATACGTCCTCGATGAGAGGACTTCATATTAAACGGATTTTTGGGCCTGGGAGTTGGATCCGGAGCTTGCTCCCTCCGCTCCGCGCATCGTCCCGGTATTGCAGTGCCTCCGGGAACGGTGCACCCCCAACGGGGACCTTTGAAAAGTAAAAAATAGATTTAAAATAGCTCCGAGGGGTTTAAATCGTGGATTTATCGCGATAATAGATATTCCTGGTGGTGGTTTGGAGCTCACACAGCCTCTGTTGGACTCATCGCCCCGGTGTTGCAGCACCTCCGCGAACGGTGCACACCCACACGAGGAGCTTTAAATAATAAAATATAGATTTAAAGTAGTAAAAACCAAACAATTCTTCCGAAACTTGAGCGATATTATTCGCACTTCAGTCTCCGCTATCACTGCAGAGCGTTGTTTTACCGCTCTGCGCATCGCCCCGGTATTGCAGCACCTCCGGGAACGATGCAGCCCACACGGCGATCTTTAAATAGTGAAACACAGATTTTAAATTTCTGGAATTAATTCAATCTGCGGTTCTATCGCGATACCAGCCGCGCTCGCTCTCCCTGCGGAGCTCACACGCTCCGTGCCGCGCTCCTTGTCCCGCTCCAGCAGCGCCTCCGCCATCGCTGCAGCCCCAAGGGGACGTTCAGCGCTGAAAACCAGATCGGAAACAATCCCAAAGTAACAAAAGCCGAGCCGTGTCACCGCTCCCAGCGGGGCTTCGGGCTCCCGCCGGCCCCACCGAGCCTCCCTGCACCGCTGTGCTGAGCGGCTCCGGGCGCTGAGCGGCAGCGGGAGGCGCATTTATGCAGATTAAAACCCTGAAACCATGCAAATTTAACCACACGCGCCGCCAACAGCATCATGGGACTAAAAACATCGGGAGATTTTTGCAATTCTAGGGAGCGCTCAATGCAAAATTGGGGAGAAAAGTAGAGGAAGATATGGAGAAAAATATCCCGGAGGGGCTGAGGAGGAGCCGAGCGCGGCTTTGGGGGTGACCGTGATCTGCGAGCGGGGCCAGCGGCGCTGGGAGCGGTGCTTGGCAGGTGCTCGGCATCGCTTCTCGGCCTTTTGGCTAAGATCAAGTGTAGTATCTGTTCTTATCAGTTTAATATCTGATACGTCCTCGATGAGAGGACTTCATATTAAACGGATTTTTGGGCCTGGGAGTTGGATCCGGAGCTTGCTCCCTCCGCTCCGCGCATCGTCCCGGTATTGCAGTGCCTCCGGGAACGGTGCACCCCTCACGGGGACCTTTCTGTGGTCAAAAATAGATTAAATTAATTCTTAACCAGGATAATTAACACCTTCTCGCGACATACCTTGCACTGTATTGATTCGGTCGCAGTTTCAGGGGATGTCCTGCACTCCGCGCGTTGTCTCGCCACTCCAGCGCCTCCGGGAGCGCTGCCCCGCACACACACAGATATTTACTCATCCGCAATCAAAACCAGATTGAAACCTTTAGATTTAAACTCTTTAAGCTTTGAAATTTTACATTTAAACTCTTTAGATTTTCCACTCTTTAGATTTTCACTCTTTAAAGCCATCTCGAACGCGCTTCTGCCAGAAGCTCTCTGCGCTCTCTCCGGAGTTCCGCCGCTGGGGCGGCTCCGTTTTCCCCCCATCCCCTCACAAAGCTGTGAAAACCAGAGCACTAAAACATGATTTAGGAATTAATTTTAAATTTTTTGTATTTTTACCGATTTTGGGTCATTTCTTAGCAGGGATTTTCCGCTGCCCCCCCTGAGGCCGGGGGACAAAATGGCGGCGGGCGGGAAACGCGTGAGGGGAGCGCTGGGTGAAGGACGCGCGGGCACCTGAGGAGGAAAAACAGCGACATTTCGGCCTCATGTCGCGATATACACACGATATACACACCAGGGATTGAATTATCGGCGGGAGCGAGAATTTGGCGTGGTTTTCACAGCTTTGTGAGGGGATGGGGGGAAATTGGAGCCGCCCCAGCGGCGGAACTCCGGAGAGAGCGCAGAGAGCTTCTGGCAGGAACGCGTTCGAGATGGCTTTAAAGAGTGAAAATCTAAAGAATGGAAAATCTAAAGAGTTTAAATGTAAAATTTCAAAGCTTAAAGAGTTTAAATCTAAAGGTTTCAATCTGGTTTTGATTGCGGATGAGTAAATACCTGTGTGTGTGCGGGGCAGCGCTCCCGGAGGCGCTGGAATGGCGGGACAACGCGCGGAGTGCAGGAACTGCACTAAGGCTGCGACCGAAACAATAAATAGCAGGGCATGTCCCGATATAGTAGTTATAATTATCGTGGTTCAGAAGGTTTATAAGTCTGTTTTTTAACCACAGAAAGGTCCCCGTGAGGGGTGCACCGTTCCCGGAGGCACTGCAATACCGGGACGATGCGCGGAGCGGAGGGAGCAAGCTCCGGATCCAACTCCCAGGCCCAAAAATCCGTTTAATATGAAGTCCTCTCATCGAGGACGTATCAGATATTAAACTGATAAGAACAGATACTACACTTGATCTTAGCCAAAAGGCCGAGAAGCGATGCCGAGCCCTTCCAAGCACCGCTCCCAGCGCCGCTGGCCCCGCTCGCAGCTCACGGTCACCCCCAAGCCGCGCTCGGCTCCTCCTCAGCCCCTCCGGGATATTTTTCTCCATCTTGTTCTGCACTTTTCTCCCCAATTTTGCATTGACCGCTCCCTAGAATTGCAAAAATCTCCCGATGTTTTTGGTCCCATGATGCCTTTGTTTGCTTTATTTGCATGCGCTCCTCAGTTACCTATATAACTCCACCCTCACCCCGCTTCCGTCGGGCCATTCCCGATCTTTTTTTTTACAGCCCGTATTGGACACGAGGGGACCCCGTGCTCCCTCTGGGAAGGGGGACACAGCCCCAGACCCCCAAAAACGAGAGGAGGAAAAGGTTTTAATGGAGCTTTTAGCGGCCTGTACGCTCTCTGTGATCCCGGCGGGGAGGACTGAACTCTATGATCCGCTGGGCTACTCTGGCCAGCTTGGAGGTCTAAACTTTAGGGGGGCGTCTCCGGGCCGCTCTGGCCGTCGGGGAGGACCGAACTCTATGATCTCCTAGGCTGACATTGCCTTGGCGTCTCTATGACCCCGCGCCGGGGCAGAGCGGCCACTTCCGGTCCTCCAGCGGGGCGGGGGGGGTCCCGCGCGCCAAGATGGCGCAGGCTCTGTCGGCCGAGGAGTTCCAAAGGATGCAGGTGCGGCCGAGGAGCTCCTGAAAGGCTCGGGGGGGAAACTGAGGGGGGCTCCCAGGGGTCTGGGGAACAGGAGAGGAGTCGTGGCAGGATCATGGGGGGCCATAAATGATCCTGAGCGGGTTTTTGAGGGGGATTTAGGGGAGCTCTGAGAGGTCATGGGGGATCCTGAGGGGTTCTGGGTGGGGATTTGGGGGAGTCCTGAGGGGTCTCGGCGCTCTGGAAAAACCGAGGGGGAATCCTGGGGTGGGATTTGGGGTTCCCTGGATGTACCAAGGTGGGTTATATGGGGAGGCCTGAACTTTTCGGGGTTTTTTTTTTGCTCCCCCTCAGGCGCAGCTGCTGGAGCTGCGCACCGAGAATTATCGGCTGTCGGATGAGCTGCGCAAGAACAGCGCCGGTACGAGCCGAGGAGCGAAATTTGGGGGAAATTTGGGGAAATTTTGGGGGGTCCCGAGGGTTGAGGGGGGTCCCCTCATGGCTTTTACCCCCCAGAGCTGTCGGGGCTGCGGCAGCGGGTGCAGACACTGGACAGAGACCTGGCCAAGGCTAATAAGGTGAGGGTTTATCCACCCCCAAAAAAATCCCGAATTTCCCCCTCAGGATCTCCCAAATTTTCCTTGGGATTCCTCATTTCTCCTGTGACCCAGAAATCCCCTCCGGGATCCCCAAAATCCACCTGGGAAAACTCCGAATTCACCTCCAGGACCCTCAAATTTTCTCCTCAGGACCCCAAATTCTTCTCTAGGCCTCCCCAAATTCTCCCCCCAGGACCCCCAAATTTCCCTGAAATCCCCCCTGTCCTTACCTGTGACCCCCAAAATCCTCTTGAGACCCCAAAATTCCCTTCCAGGACCCCAAAATTCCCTTCCAGGACCCCAATTTTTTTCCCCAGGACCCCCAAAATTGCCCCCAGACCCTTCCTGTGACCCCTCCCCTTCTTTTCCAGGCTCTCAGTAAGAGCAAGAAGGCCCAGGTGAGTCCTGGGGGGGAATTTGGGGGGTCCCAGGGGGATTTTGGGGGGTCCTAGGGGGAATTTGGGGGTGTTTTGAAGTCTCTGGGTTCATTTTGGGGGTCCCTGGGGGGGGTTCAGGGGTATTTGGGGGGGTCTGGGGTTCATTTCTGGGGGGTTCTGTTTCAATTTTGGGGTCTCTGGGTTCATTTTTGGGGGTTCCCATCCCGTTTTTGGAGTGTCTGAACCCATTTTTGGGGTTCCCACCCCATTTTTGGGGTGTCTGATCCCATTTTGGGGGTTCCCACCCTGTTTTTGGGGGTCCCCATACCATTATTGGGGTGTCTGAGCCCATTTTTGGAGGTTCCCATCCCATTTTTGAGGTGTCTGAGCCCATTTTTGGGGGTTCCCATCCCATTTTCGGGGTGTCTGAGTCCATTTTTGGGGGTTCTCATTCCATTTTTTGGGGTTCCCATCCCATTTTTGGGGTCTCTGGATCAATTTTCAGGGTGTCTGAGCCCATTTTTGGGGGTTCCCATCCCATTTTTGGGGTTCCCACCCCGTTTCTGGGGGTTCCCATCCCATTTTCGGGGTGTCTGAGCCCAGTTTGGGGGTTCCCACCCGGTTTTTGGGGGTTCCTTTCCTGTTTTTGGGGGTTCCCACCCGGTTTTTGGGGGCTCCCCAGGAGGTGGAGGCGCTGCTGGGTGAGACCAGGATGCTCCAGGGGAAGCTGCAGAGCCAAGAGGACGATTTTCGGCTGCAGAACAGCACCTTGCTGAGAGAGCTGGCCAAGGTGGGCCCCAAAATCTGCCCAAAATCTGCCCAAAATCTGTCCAAATCTGCCCCAAATCTGCCCAAAATCTGCCCAAAATCTGCCCAAAATCTGTCCAAAATCTGCCCAAAATCTGCCCAAAATCTGCCCAAAATCTGCCCAAAATCTCCCCAAAATCCCCCCAAAATCCCCCCAAAATCCCCCCAAATCTGCCCAAAATCTGCCCAAAATCTGCCCAAAATCTCCCCAAAATCTGCCCAAAATCTGCCCAAAATCTGCCCAAAATCTCCCTAAAATCTCCCCAAAATCTCCCCCAAAATCTGCCCAAATCTGCCCAAAATCTGCCCAAAATCTGCCCAAAATCTGCCCAAAATCTGCCCAAAATCTCCCCAAATCTGCCCAAAATCTGCCCAAAATCTGCCCAAAATCTCCCCAAAATCTCCCCAAAATCTCCCCATATCCTCCCCAAAATCTGCCCAAAATCTGCCCAAAATCTCCCCAAAATCTCCCTAAAATCCCCCCCAAAATCTCCCCAAAATCTCCCTAAAATCTCCACAAATTTCCACAAAAATCTCCCCAAAATTCCTTCAAAATCCCCCCAGAATTCCCCAAAAATCCCACAAAAATCTCCTCAAAATTCCCTCAAAATCCCCCCCAAATCCCCCCCAAATCCCCCCAAAATCCCACAAAATCCCCCCAAAATCCCCCCAAAATCTCACAAAAATCCCACAAAATCCCCCCAAAATCTCTCCAAATTCCCACAAAAATCTCCCCCAAATCCCCCCAAAATCCCCAAAAAAATCTCCCCAAAATTCCCTCAAAAATCCCCCCAAATTCCCCCCAAATTTTTTGGGGGTCCCAGTTTTATTTTGGGGTTCCCAGGGTTATTCTGGGATGGATTTTGGGGGTCCCAGGGTTATTCTGGGATGGATTTTGGGGTCCCAGTTTTATTTTGGGGGTCCCAGGGTTATTCTGGGATGGATTCTGGGGAGTCCTGTCACAGGAGCTGCAGGAGCAGCGACAAAGGTGAGAATTTGGCACCATTTTGGGAACTTTTCCCACTTTTTTTCCTCATTTCCCCCAATTTCCTCATTTTCCAAAATTTTCCCAATTTCCCCCAATTTTTTTCTCATTTTTCCCAATTTCTCCCAATTTCCTCCCATTTCCCCCCATTTTTCCTCCTTTTTCCCCCATTCCCCATTTTTCCCCATTTCCCTCCTCCATTTTTTTCCTCATTTTCCCCTGTTTTCACCCCTTTTTCCCCCATTTTTCCCATTTTTTCCCCAATTTTCCCCCCATTTTATCCCCATTTTTCCCCATTTTTCCCCCATTTTCCTTCAATTTCCCCCCAAATTTTCCCAATTTCTCCCCAAATTTTTCCCTTTTATTTTTCCCATTTTCCCAATTTTCCTCATTTTTCCCATTTTTCCCAATTTTCTCCCCAGTTTCCTTCGGCTGCAGGAGGAGAAGGAGACGCTGCTGCAGGAGAGCCGGTGGGGGAGGGGAATTTTGGGAGATTTTGGAGATTTTGGGGAGATTTTGGGGAGATTTTAAGGGAATTTTGGAGTCCCAAGGGTGATTTTGGGGGATTTTTTGGGGGGATTTTTTTGGGGAATTTTGGGTCCCAGAGGGGATTTGAGGGGGACTTTGGGGGAATTTTGGGAGATTTTGGGTCCCAGGGGATTTTTGGGGATTTTTTTGGGGAATTTTGGGTCCCAGAGGGGATTTGAGGGGGACTTTTTGGGGGGAATTTTGGGGAGATTTTGGGTCCCAGGGGGATTTTGGGGGGGGATTTTGGGGTTCCCAAAAGGATTTGGGGGGATTTTTTTGGGGGGAATTTTGGGGGGAGTTTTGGGGGATTTTTTGGAGAAAATTTTGGGGGGAGTTTTGGGGTATTGGCGTATTTTTGGGATATTTTGGGATGTTTTTGGGATATTTTGGGATGTTTTTGGGATATTTTTGGGGATATTTTGGGATATTTTGGGGTGTCTCACTCTGTTTTTGGGGTGTTTTTCCCCCAGGTCAGAGGCAGAGCAGGTCCGGGCAGGAGCTGCAGGGGAGGGTCCCAGGGGGTTTTTGGGATATTTTGGGATATTTTGGGATATTTTGGGATATTTTTGGGATATTTTGGGGTGTCTCACAGTGATTTTGGGATGATTTTGGGGTGTTTCCCCCCCAGGTCAGAGGCAGAGCAGCTCAGGAGCCGCTGCCAGGCGCAGCTGCAGGAGCTGCAGGGGAGGGAACCAGGGGATTTTTGGGGTATTTTTGGGATATTTTGGGATATTTTGGGATATTTTTGGGGTGTCCCAGGATGTTTTTGGGGTGTCTCACTCAGTTTTTGGGGTGTTTTCCCCCCAGGTCAGAGGCAGAGCAGCTCAGGAGCCGCTGCCAGGCGCAGCTGCAGGAGCTGCAGGGGAGGGAACCAGGAGGTTTTTGGGATATTTTGGGATATTTTGGGGTGATTTTGGGATATTTTGGGATATTCTGGGGTGATTTTGGGATATTTTGGGGATATTTTGGGGTGTCTCACTCAGTTTTTGGGGTGTTTTCCCCCAGGTCAGAGGCAGAGCAGCTCAGGAGCCGCTGCCAGGCGCAGCTGCAGGAGCTGCAGCAGCTGCAGGAGCTGCAGGGGAGGGTCCTGGGCGGTTATTGGGATATTTTGGGATAATTTGGGATATTTTGGGGTGATTTTGGGATATTTTGGGATATTTTGGGGATATTTTGGGGTGTCTCACTCAGTTTTTGGGGTGTTTCCCCCCCAGGTCAGAGGCAGAGCAGCTCAGGAGCCGCTGCCAGGCGCAGCTGCAGGAGCTGCAGGGGAGGGTCCTGGGCGGTTATTGGGATATTTTGGGGTGATTTTGGGATATTTTTGGGATATTTTTGGGATATTTTTGGGATATTTTGGGGTGATTTTGGGATATTTTGGGATATTTTGGGGATATTTTGGGGTGTCTCACTCAGTTTTGGGGTGTGTTCCCCCAGGTCAGAGGCAGAGCAGCTCAGGAGCCGCTGCCAGGCGCAGCTGCAGGAGCTGCAGGGGAGGGTCCTGGGCGGTTATTGGGATATTTTGGGGTGATTTTGGGATATTTTGGGGATATTTTGGGGTGTCTCACTCAGTTTTTGGGGTGTTTTCCCCCAGGTCAGAGGCAGAGCAGCTCAGGAGCCGCTGCCAGGCGCAGCTGCAGGAGCTGCAGGGGAGGGTCCTGGGCAGTTATTGGGATATTTTGGGATATTTTGGGATATTTTGGGATATTTTGGGATATTTTGGGATATTTTTGGGATATTTTGGGATGTTTTTGGGGTCTCTCTCTCCCCAGGTCAGAGGCAGAGCAGCTCAGGAGCCGCTGCCAGGCGCAGCTGCAGGAGCTGCAGGGGAGGGTCCTGGGTGGTTATTGGGATATTTTGGGATATTTTGGGATATTTTGGGGTGATTTTGGGATATTTTGGGATATTTTGGGGATATTTTGGGGTGTCTCACTCAGTTTTTGGGGTGTTTCCCCCCCAGGTCAGAGGCAGAGCAGCTCAGGAGCCGCTGCCAGGCGCAGCTGCAGGAGCTGCAGGGGAGGGTCCCAGGCGGTTTTTGGGATATTTTGGGATATTTTGGGATATTTTGGGATATTTTGGGAATATTTTGGGATATTTTTGGGATATTTTGGGATGTTTTTGGGGTCTCTCTCCCCCCAGGTCAGAGGCAGAGCAGCTCAGGAGCCGCTGCCAGGCGCAGCTGCAGGAGCTGCAGCAGCTGCAGGAGCTGCAGGCTCGGGGCCGGCGGCTGCAGCAGGAGCTGGAGGCGGCAACGCAGGTCTGGGAGCTCCTATGGACCCCATAGGGACCCCATAGAGCCCATAGGGACCCCATAGAGCCCATAGGGACCCTATAGAGCCCATAGGGACCCTATGGACCCATAGGGACCCCATAGAGCCCATAGGGACCCCATAGAGCCTATGGATCCCATAGGGACCCCATAGAGCCCATAGGGACCCTATAGAGCCCATGGGGACCCCATAGAGCCTATGGATCCTATAGGGACCTGTAGAGCCCATAGAACCCCTATGGATCCCATGGGGACCCTATAGAGCCTATAGAACTTACAGGGACCCTATAGAGCCTGTAGACCCCCTATAGACCCCCTATAGACCCCCTATAGCCCCCCACAGACCCCCAGACCCCTATAGCCCCCCACAGACCCCCTATAGCCCCCCACAGACCCCTATAGCCCCCAACAGACCCCTATAGCCCCCCCCCCTAAGCCCCCAAGCCCCCTAGACCCTGCCCCCACAGACCCCCAGGCGTGTCCCCCAGGCCCAGGTCCCTCGAGCTGAGCGAGGCTCGGGCACAGAAACTGCAGGAGAGCGAGAGGGAGAGAGAGCAGGACTAGAGCCTCATCTGGGAACTGGCAGAGCGCACTGAGGAACCCAGGGGAGACTGGGAACTAGCCAGAGACAAGAGCGCTGAGCTGCAGGTCTGGGGACTGGGAGAACTGGGAACAGAACTGGGGAGGTTCTCGGGAGTCCTTGAAGGGAGAGAAGGCAGGACTGAGCCTGCAGGTACTGGGACTGGAGACTGGGGACTGGGGAGACTCGGAGGGGACTCGGAGGCCAGGAGAGCAGAGCAGAGCTGAGCTGCAGGTCTGGGGACTAGAACTGGGACGAACGGAACTGGAGACTGGGTTGGCAGAGGAGAGGCTGCTGCAGGTCGGGACGGCTGGGCTGGGGCTGAGCTGGGACTGGCGAAGGGCGGCTGCAGGTCTGGATGGCTGGACTGGGATTGGGCCAGGGAGCAGAACTGCTGCAGTCTGGGGACTGGGACTGGGAACTGGGGAGGGGAGAGAGAGAGAGCAGAGACTGAGCTGCAGGTCTGGGGGAAACTGGGGGACTGGGGGGAACTGGGAGGGACTGGGGGAGCCAGAGAGAGAGAGCAGAGACTGAGCTGCAGGTCTGGGGGGACTGGGGGAACTGGGGGACTGGGGGACTGGGGGATTGGGGGAGCCAGAGAGAGAGAGAGCAGAGACTGAGCTGCAGGTCTGGGGGACTGGGGGAACTGGGGGAACTGGGGGAGTTTGGGGTCCCAGAGAGAGAGAGCAGAGAGAGAACTGCAGGTCTGGGGGCTGGGGGAACTGGGGGGGGGGTTTTGGGGGGTCCTGGGGGTTTTTGGGTCCTGGGGTGGCTGCAGGTCTGGGGGGTTCCTGGACTGGGGGATTTGGGGGTCCTGGGGATATTGGGGGTCCTGGGGGCTTGGGGAATTGGGGGTCCTGGGGTGGTTTGGAGGGTCCTGGGGAGGTTTTTGGGGGTCCTGGGCAGATGTTTGGGGGGTCCTGGGGGAAGTGGGGGGTCCTGGGGGGGTTTTTAGGGGGTCCTGGGGGGGATTTTGGGGGAGATTTGTGGGGATTTGGGGAATTTGGGGGTGTGTTGGGAAATCTTGGTGAGGTTTTTGGGGATCCCCGAGATGAATTTGGGGGTCCCCAGGGAGGTTTTGGGGTTCCCTGACCCCCCCCAAACCCGCCCAGGTTTGCTCAGGGGAGCGGGAGGAGCTGCGGCAGCGCCTGCAGCAGAGCCAGGCTGCACAGGTACCCCAAAAACACCCCAAAAACACCCCAAAAACACCCAAAACCACCCCAAAAACACCCCAAAAACACCCCAAAAAACACCCCAAAAACACCCCAAAAACCCAAAAACACCCCAAAAATCCCCCCAAAACACCCCAAAAACAGCCCAAAAACTTCTCCCAAAACACCCCAAAAACACCCAAAAATACCCCAAACCACCCCAAAAAATCCCCCAAAACCACCCCAAAAACACCCCCAAAAAACACCCCCAAAACACCCCAAAAACACCCCTAAAACACCCCAAAACACCCCAAAAACAGCCCAAAAACTCCCCAAAAACACCCCAAAAACACCCCAAAAACTGCCTGGGACCCTCCTGGGACCCCCAAAATTCACCAGAATCCACAAGAGACCCCCCCAAAATCCCCCAAAATCCCCCTGGGACCCCCAAAATCCCCCAAAACCACCCCCAAAGTCCACCAGGGACCCCCAAAATCCACCAGGGACCCCCAAAACAAGACCCCCAAAAAAACCCTCCCAAAATCGCCCCAAAACCCCCTGGGACCCCCCAAAAACAGCCTGGGACCCCCCAAATTCCCCCTGGGACCCCCCAACACCCCCCAAAACCCCTCAGGACCCCCCAAAACCTCCTGGGACCCCCAAAATTCTCTGGGACCCCCCTCCCAAAACCCCTGGTGACCCCCAAAAACCCCCAGGGACCCCCAAAACCCCCCAAGAGACCCCCAAAACCCCCCAGGGGACCCCAAAACCCCCCAGGGGACCCCCAAAACCCCCAGGGATCCCCAAAACCCCCCAGGGGACCCCCAAAACCCCTCCCCAATTTTGGGGTCCCCCCCAGGAGCGGCTGCGGGAGGAGCAGGAGCAGCAACGGGGGCAGCTCGAGGTCAGCTGGGATTTGGGGGAAATTTGGGGGATTTTGGGGAAATTTGGGGGAAATTTGGGGAAATTTGGGGTATTTTGGTAATTTTTGGGGTTTCAGGGAGATTTGGGGGGATTTTGGTAAATTTTGGGGGATTTTGGGTAAATTTTCGGGGAATTTGGGGAGATTTTGGGAAGATTTTTTGGGATATTTTTGGGTGCATTTTGGGTAGATTTTGGAGGGAATTTGGGGAGATTTTGGGAAGATTTTTTGGAAGATTTTTGGGAGATTTTTGGTTACATTTTGGGTAAATTTTGGGGAGAATTTGGGGAGATTTTGCGGAGATTTTTGAGAGATTTTTTGGAGATTTTTGGGCGCACTTTGGGTAAATTTTTGGTAAATTTTGGAGGGAATTTGGGAAGATTTTTGAGAGATTTTTGGGTAAATTTTGGGTAAATTTTGGAGGGAATTTGGGAAGATTTTTGGGTAAATTTTGGATAAATTTTGGAGGGAATTTGGGAAGATTTTTGGGAGATTTTTGGGTAAATTTTGGGTAAATTTTGGAGGAAATTTGGGAAGATTTTTGGGTAAATTTTGGGTAAATTTTGGGGGGAATTTGGGAAGATTTTTGGGAGATTTTTTGGTGCATTTTGGATAAATTTTGGGGGATTTCGGGTGAATTTTGTGGCGATTCCCGGGGCAATTTTGACGGAATTTTGAGAGAATTTCGAGGGAATTTTGCAGGAATTTGTGGAGATTTTTGGGGAGATTTTGGTTCAATGTCCCCAGATTTCCCAAATTTCCCCAAATTTCCCCAAATTTCCCCAAATTTCCCCCAGGCAGAGCTGGGGCGGCTGCGGGCGGCGCTGGGGGAGGAGCAGCGGCTGCGGGAGCGGCTCGAGAGCGAGGGCCACGCCCTCAGACAGGTGGGGCAAAAACACCCAAAAACCACCCAAAAACAACCCAAAATATCCCAAAAATAACCCCAAAATCACCCCAAACACACCCTGAGACAGGTGGGGGCAAAATAACCCAAAAACACCCAAAAATAACCCAAAAATAATCCAGAAATAACCCCGAACACGCCCTGAGACAGGTGGGGCCAGAACAGCCAAAAAACACCCCAAAATATCCCAAAATATCTCAAAAACCCCCAAAACCCCCAAAATATCCCCAAAACAGCCCAAAAACCCCCAAAATATCTCAAAAAGCCCCCAAAAATCCCCAAAATTTCCCAAAAACCCCCCAAAAGTCCCCAAAGTATCCCAAACCCCCCCCTAAAAATCCCCAAAACCCCCCCAAAAATCCCCAAAATATCTCAAAAACCCCCCAAAATATCCCAAAACCACCCCAAAAACCCCAAAACACACCCCAAAACACCCCCAAAAATCCCCAAAATTTCCCAAAAATACCCCAAAATATCCCAAAACTCCCCCAAAACCACCCCAAAAAACCCCAAAACACCCCCAAAAATCCCCAAAATTTCCCAAAAATCCCCCAAAAATCCCAAAACCCCCCCAGGAGCTGAAGGACGTGCAGGACGGGCAGCGCATCCTGGAGAAGAAAGGCAGCGCCGCCGTGAGTCACCCCAAAATTCTGGGGACCCCCCACCCCTCTGACATTTGGAGGAACCCCCAAAAATCCTCCAAACCCTCCAAAATTTCCCAAAATTTCCCCAAATTTCCCCTCCAAGCTGAAGGACCTGAGGCGGCAGCTGCAGCTGGAGCGGCGCCGGGGGGAGCGGCTGCAGGAGCGGCTGCAGGAGCTGCTGGTGCCCAGCAGGAGCAGAGCAGGTGGCTGGGGGGGTCCCCCAAAATAATTTTGGGGGTTTTGGGGGGTCCCCAAAAATTTAAAAAAATTTAGAGGGGTGTGGGTTAAAAGTTAGGAGGAGGTTGGTTGAAGTCTGGGGGTTCTGGGGATTGAAGCGTTTAAATATTGGGGGAGGTTTTGGGGTGGAAAAAAAATTTTTGGGGGTTTTGGGGAGGCAAAACCCAAAAATTTTGGGGTTTGGGGGGTCCCCAAAAATTTTAAAAAATTTAGGGGGGTGTGGGTTAAAAGTTGGGGGAGGTTGGTTGAAGTTTGGGGGTTCTGGGGATTGAAAATGGTGGGTGCTGGTGCCCAGCAGGAGCAGAGCAGGTGGCTGGGGGCCCCCAAAAAAATTTTGGGGGGTTTTGGGGGTCCCCAAAAATTTAAAAAAATTTAGGGGGGTGTGGGTTAAAAGTTGGGGGAGGTTGGTTGAAGTTTGGGGGTTCTGAGGATTGAAAATTGTGGTTGTTTTGGGGTGGAAGCGTTTGAAAATTGGAGGGGAAAAAAATTTTGGGGGGTTTTGGAGAGGCAAAACCCAAAAATTTTGGGGTTTGGGGGGTCCCCAAAGCTTTAAAAAAATTTAGGGGGGTGTGGGTTAAAAGTTGGGGGGAGGTTGGTTGAAGTTTGGGGGTTCTGGGGATTCAGTGATTTGGGAATTGGGGGGATTTAAATTTTTTTGGGGGGTTTGGGGAAATTTGGGGTTCCCGATGGAATTTTGGGGTACCTGATGGAATTTTGGGGTTCCCAATGAAATTTTGGGTTCCTGATGGAATTTTTGGGGTCCCATTGGGGTCCCTGATGGAATTTTGGGTCCCTGATGGAATTTTGGGGTCCTATTGGGGTCCCTGATGAATTTTGGGGTCCCTGCTGGAATTTTGGGGTCCCCCCAGGTCTGGAGGAGCTGGGATTGGATGGGGAATCCTGGGTGGATTTTGGGGTCCCTGATGGAATTTTTGGGGTCCCTGATGGAATTTTGGGGTCCCTGATGGATTTTGGGGTCCCTGATGGAATTTTGGGGTCCTTGATGGATTTTGGGGTCCCATTGGGGTCCCTGATGAATTTTGGGGTCCCTGATGGAATTTTGGGGTCCCTGATGAATTTTGGGGTCCCTGATGGAATTTTGGGGTCCCCTTGGGGTCCCTGATGGATTTTGGGGTCTCTGCTGGAATTTTGGGTTCTTGATGGAATTTTTGGGTCCCATTGCATTCCCTGGTGGAATTTTGGGGTCCCTGATGGAATTTTGGGGTCCCCTTGGGGTCCCTGATGGATTTTGGGGTCCCTGATGGATTTTGGGGTCCCCTTGGGGTCCCTGATGGAATTTTGGGGTCCCTGATGGAATTTTTGGGGTCCCCCCAGGGCTGGAGGAGCTGGGATTGGACGGCGGCTCCCCGGGGCGGGGCCCGGGCGGTGACAGCAGCTCCGTGTCCTCCTTGGGCCGCGATGGCTCCGCCCCCGGCAGCACCAAGGTGGGCGTGGCCGGGGAAATGGGCGTGGCCTCGGGAAATGGGCGTGGCCTCAGGGGAAATGGGCGTGGCCTCAGGAGAAGGGGGTGGAGCCCGGCACTGGGTGTGGTTTGGGCGTGGCTGAATGGGGTGGGGTTCAATGGGTTAAAACCTGAATTTTTAAAGGGGCGTGGTTTCATAAAGGGCGTGGCTTGTGTGGGTGTGGCTTTATGGGCGTGGCTTAACGGGTGTGGCGTATATGTAAAGAAGGTGTGGTTTAATTAATGTGTGCCTTAATTGGGCTGTAAAAATTAAAGGGGTGTGGCCATGTGTGGGCGTGGCTTAAGAGGGTGTGGCCGGGTGGGTGTGGCTTAATTAGGGCACAGCTAATTGGGGGTGTGGCTTAATTACAGAACACTTGATTGGGGCGTGGCTTAAATGGCTGTGGCTTAATTTACATAAATTTTGGGGGTGTGGCTTGTGAGGGCGTGGCTGAAATTGGCGTGACCCGATGTGGGCGTGGCTTAATTGCAGATCAATTATTGGGGCGTGGCTTAATTGCAAAACAATTTGGGGCGTGGCTTAAATGAATGAGGGCGGCATTGGGGGCGTGGCTTAATCACGGCACGTTTGTGGGTGTGGCTTGATTGGGGTGTGGCTTTTATGGGTGGAACCCAAATATGGGCGTGGCCTAATATGAATAACTAATGTTGGGCGTGGTCTGGGGGCGTGGCTTAGACAATCCATGGCCGTGGCTTGATGCTGTGATTTGGGGCGTGGCCAATGTGGGCGTGGCCATCCCCATTTTGGGGTGGGGTTTTTTTTTGGGGGTGGGGTTTTTTGGGGTGGGGGGTTTTGGGGTGGGGTTTTTGGGGGTGGGGTTTTTTTGGGGGGGGGGGTTTTTTTTGGGGTGGGGTTTTTTTGGGGGTGGGGTTTTTTTGGGGTGGGGGTTTTTTTTTGGGGTGGGGTTTATTTTGGGGGTGGGATTTTTTGGGGTGGGTTTTTTGGGGGTGAGGTTTTGTGGGGGTGGGGGGTTTTTGGGGTGGGGTTTTTTTGGGGGTGGGTTTTTTGGGGGCGGTTTTTTTTGGGGTGGGTTTTTGGGGGTG
Organism: Muscicapa striata striata; assembly: GCA_030060385.1. Classification (NCBI taxonomy): domain Eukaryota; kingdom Metazoa; phylum Chordata; class Aves; order Passeriformes; family Muscicapidae; genus Muscicapa; species Muscicapa striata. The sequence goes on from JAREIS010000951.1 coordinate 41,931, forward strand.
GGTTTTTTTGGGGGTGGGATTTTTTGAGGGTGGGGTTTTTGGGAGTCACGTTTTTTGGGGGTGGGGTTTTTGGGGGTGGGGTTTTGGGGTGGGGTTTTTTTGGGGATGGGATTTTGGGGGTGGGGTTTTGTGGGGGTGGGTTTTTGGGGGGCGGTTTTTGGGGGTGGGGGGTTTTTGGGGTGGGGTTTTTGGGAGTCGGGTTTTTGGGGTGGGGTTTTGAAGTTGGTTTTTTTTTTTGGGGGCGGGTTTTTGGGGGTGGGGATTTTGAGGGTGTTTTTTGGGGGGGTGGGCGTGGCCTGAGGTTGGCCCCGCCCCCTCCCTGCAGTCGGGCTCGGGCAGCCCCGGGGGCGGCAGCGCCGGGGGGGTCCCGGGGGGGGGCGGCCTCTCCCCGGCCGAGGTGGCCGAGCTGTTCCAGAGACTGGCCCAGAGCCAGCAGGAGCGCTGGCTGCTGGAGGAGAAGGTACTGGGAGCACTGGGGGGCACTGGGAGGGACTGGGAGGGATTTGGGGAGAACTGGGAGGGACTGGGGGACTGGGATGGGACTGGGAGGGGATTGGGAGGGATTTTTGGGGGACTGGGAGCACTGGGAGGGACTGGGAGAGACTCGGATGGGTTTGGGGGAGAGTGGGAAGGACTGGGGGACTGGGAGAGACTGGGGGGACTGGGAGGGACTGGGAGGGGACTGGAAGGGACTGGGAGGGACTGGGAGGGACTGGGAGGGACTGGGAGGGGACTGGAAGGGACTGGGAGGGACTGGGGGGGACTGGGATAGACTGGGAGGGGATTGGGGGGGGACTGGGAGGGACTGGGAGGGACTGGGAGGGGATTGGGAAGGACTGGGAGGGACTGGGAGCACTGGGAGGGTTTTGGGGCACACCTGGCATTGCTCACCTGCCGTTGCTCACCTGACATTGCTCACCTGGCCTTGCTCACCTGCCATTGCTCACCTGGCGTTGCTCACCTGGCATTGCTCACCTGGCCTTGCTCACCTGCCATTGCTCACCTGGCGTTGCTCACCTGGCATTGCTCACCTGGCCTTGCTCACCTGGCCTTGCTCACCTGACATTGCTCACCTGGTGTTGCTCACCTGGCCTTGCTCACCTGCCGTTGCTCACCTGGTGTTGCTCACCTGCGACATTGCTCCATGGCCTGCAGATCTGCAGCATGGCCGCTCACCGGCCGTGTCACTGACATTGCTCCACGGTTGCACCTGACTTCCACCTGGCCTGCTCACCTGGGCTCACCTGGAGCTCACCTGGCCTGCCACCTGGCTGCTCACCTGAAACCAGTGGGCACCTGGGGATGCTCACCTGGGGAATCACTGGGACTCACCTGGGCTCACTGGGGCTCACCTGGGGCTCACCTCATGGGCCTTGCTCACCTGGCTGCTCACCTGGAACTCACCTGGCCTGCTCACCTGGGGGAGCTCACCTGCATGTAGGAATCACCTGGGTGCTCACCTGTCCCATGCTATCACTGTCCCAGTTTACCTGGCGTCCCCAGCTCACCTGGCCTGCCACCTGGGACTCACCTGGCGGTCACCTGGGACTCACCTGTCCTGAGGCGTCACCTGGGGGCTCATCCTCTGGAGAGGCTCACCGGGGGACACCACATGGGCAGATCACCTGCGCTCACCTGTCCTGGCTTCACCTGTCCCAGTCTCACCTGTGCCCTCACCTGTCCCAGTCTTACCTGTGCCCTCACCTGTCCCCTCTCACCTGTCCAGTTTCACCTGTCCCCCTCACCTGTGCGGTCTCACCTGTGCCCTCACCTGTCCCAGTCTCACCTGTGCCCTCACCTGTGCCCTCACCTGTCCCAGTCTCACCTGTGCCCTCACCTGTCCCCTCTCACCTGTCTGGTCTCACCTGTGCCCTCACCTGTCCCCCTCACCTGTCTGGTCTCACCTGGGCTCACTCTCACCTGTCCTGGCTTAACCTGTCCCAGTCTCACCTGTGCCCTCCCCTGCATGGTCTCACCTGTCCTCTCTCACCTGTCCAGTTTCACCTGTCCCCCCTCACCTGTGCCCTCACCTGTGCCCTCACCTGTCCCAGTCTCACCTGTCCCCTCTCACCTGTCTGGTCTCACCTGTGCCCTCACCTGTCCGCAGAGGCCGCGGGGCCCTCGGGGCCGGCCCGGCGCGGGGCGGGGGCGGGGCCAGGTGAGGAGGGGCTGCGGGAGATGAACAAGAAGCTGCAGAACCTCCTGGAGGAGCAGCTGACCAAGAACCTGCACCTGGCACAGGTGAGGGGGTGGGGCCGGGAGGGGCGTGGCTCAAAGGGGCGTGGCCTAAAGGGGCGTGGCTTTTGGGGGAAAGGGTGGAGCTTCTTAAAGCAGCATGGTCTAAGTGGGCGTGGTCTGGAAAGGGGCGTGGCTAAAGGGTGAGGTGTTGCTCAAAGGGGGCGTGGTTTAAATTATGGGGTGTGGCATAAAAATGACATCACTGAGTTTGGATGTGAAATAAGGGGTTAAAATGGAGGCGGGGCTTTCAGCTGTGGGTGTGGTCACTCCATGGGGCGTGGCCTCGCGCAGTGGGCGTGGCCTCTGCCCCACCCCCACCTCATTCCCGCTTTTCCAGGACCTGGAGTCGCTGTCCCAGGAGCTGGCGCAGCTCAGGAAGGAACAAGCGGCGCCCCCGGGACCCCCCTGAGGGGCGGGGCCTCTCTTCGTGGGCGGGGCCTCGCCCCCCGCAAGCTCCGCCCCCCGGCCGGGGCGCTGCTGCGAGGGAGGCGTTGCCCCTTTAAGGACGCGGTGGGCCTCGCTGGCATTGCCCCTTTAAGGCAGGGCGGTTCCTTGCGTGGCGTTGCCGCTTTAAGGGCGGCCCCTGGAGGGCGTTGCCGCTTTAAGACTGGGGGCGGTCCCCGCCGCGGTGTCGCCCCTTTAAGGAGGACGTGGTTCCCACTCTGGCGTTCCGTTAAGGGTCCGCAGGCCCCTGTTTTCCCCTAATAAACCCGTGGAGTTCGCGTGACGTCATGCGCCTGGGATGGGTGGGAAACTCACACATCGGAACGGCCCGGCGGAGCCCGCTGCGCAGTCGGCGCGCCCGTTTTTCCGGCCCGGGGCGCGGGCGCGGCCCGACCCATCCCCAGCCCCCAGCGGGGCTCGGCGGCGTCGCCGGTGCGGGGCCGCTAAGCGTGTGGGGACGGTTGTGCCGCCATGTTTTATCGCCGTGAGGGGCTGGGGGGCTCCGGGATCCCCGGGGATCCCCTGACGCTCCTCCCGCAGAAAAACGAGGGGCAGCAGCCGCCTGAGTTCCGCTCGTTCGCCGTGGACCCGCAGATCACATCGCTGGATGTGCTGCAGCACATCTTGGCCCGGGCCTTCGACCTGCAGGGGTGAGCGGGACCTCCCCGGTTCTCCCCTCAGGGCTCACCTGGGGCTCCCCCACCCCGAGCGCCCAGGTGAGCTCAGCTGTGCCCCTCAGGAAGAAAAGCTTCGTGCTCAGCTTTGCTGCAAGGGACGGGCAGGGCCAGGACACTTTTGTGCCTCTGCTGAGCGATGGGGACTTGGCCAACGCCTTCACCTGTGCCCGGCCCACGCTGAGACTGCGCCTGGACGTCAGGAACCCCCCTGACAGTGAGTGACACACCTGGGGTACACCTGAGACACACCTGAGATACACCTGGGATACTCACAGACACGTGTGGGGTACACGTAGGTGGAAGAAATTACCTGGGACACACCTGTAGTACACCTGGAACATGTCTGGATGGTGGGAACACACCTGGAATACACCTAAGTAGGGAAAACACATCTGGGACATACCTGAGATAGTCATAGATATACCTGAGCCACACCTGGGACATGGGGGGACACACCTGGGTGGGACAGGACACATCTGGGCACAGGGGACACACCTGGGTAGGACAGGACACACCTGAGGACACACACCTGGGTTTTGGGTGAGTGTCAGGAGCTGCTGGGTACCCGTGGGAGGTCCTGTAGGGCTCAGGTGTGTGAGGTGGGGAATCAGAGGAATCTCAGTTACCTGTGCCCAGGTGTGTCAGTTACCTGTGCCCAGGTGTGTCAGTTACCTGTGCCCAGGTGTGTCAGTTACCTGCACTCAGGTGTGCCCTCCCCAGGCCCGCTGCTGGAGGACTGGGACATCATCAGCCCCCGCGAAGTGGCCGCGGCCGAGCCGATCCCCGAGCGCCGCTCGCTGCTGGCACAGGCCCTGCCCTTCACCCAGGCCCTGCTGGCACAGGTGAGCTCACCTGGCACAGGTGAGGGGCTCCCAGCGCCTCCCAGTCCCTCCCAGTGACACCAGTGCCTCCCAGTGCCTCCCAGTGCCTCCCAGTGCTCCTAGTCCCTCCCAGTGACACCAGTGCCTCCCAGTGCCGTCCCAGTGCTCCCAGTCCCCTCCCAGTACAGCAGGTGAGCACACCTGACACAGGTGAGGGGCTCCCAGTTCCTCCCAGAGCCTCCCAGTGCCCTCCCAGTGCCCTCCCAGTGCCCTCCCAGTCCCTCCCAGTGCCCTCCCAGTGCCCTCCCAGTCCCTCCCAGTGCCCTCCCAGTCCCTTCCAGTGCCTCCCAGTGCCCCCCCAGTCCCTCCCAGTGCTCCCAGTGCCCTCCCAGTACAGCAGGTGAGCACACCTGGCACAGGTGAGGGGTTCCCACTCCCTCCCAGTCCCTCCCAGTGACACCAGTACCTGTTGCACAGGTGGGCCGGACGCTGGCGCGGGCTCAGGCCGCTCTGGCCTGGCCCGAGGGGGCCCCGGCCGCGTCCCCTCCCCCGCCCCCTCCCCCGCCCTGCGCCCCCCTGGGCGACGCCGACCTGAGGACGTACCTGGGCCCAGGTGGGCGCCTGCTGCGGCCCCAGGAGCTGCGGCTGCACGTGTTCCACGGGGGCGTGGAGCCCGGCCTGCGCAAGGTGAGAGCCGGAACGCACCTGGGGCGCACCTGGGGGGTGTGGGCACACCTGGGACACACCTGGGGCACACCTGGGGGTATGGTCACACCTGGGATACACCTGGGGCACACCTGAGACACACCTGGGGGGGCGTGGGCACACCTGGGACACACCTGGGGCACACCTGGGACACACCTGGGGCACACCTGGGACACACCTGAGACACACCTGGGGGGGCGTGGGCGCACCTGGGATACACCTGGGGGGGCGTGGGCACACCTGGGACACACCTGAGACACACCTGGGGGGGCGTGGGCGCACCTGGGATACACCTGGGGGGGCGTGGCCACACCTGGGACACACCTGAGACACACCTGGGGGGGCGTGGGCGCACCTGGGATACACCTGGGGGGCGTGGGCACACCTGGGACACACCTGAGACACACCTGGGGGACGTGGTCACACCTGGGACACACCTGGGGGCGTGGGCACACCTGGGACACACCTGGGGCACACCTGAGACACACCTGGGGGAGCACGGTCACACTTGGGACTCATCTGGGGGTTATGGTCACACCTGGGGGGGCGTGGACACACCTGGGATACACCTGGGACACACCTGAGACACACTTGGGGGGCACGGTCACACCTGGGACACACCTGGGGGCGTGGTAATACCTGGGACACACCTGGGATACACCTGGGGGCGTGGGCACACCTGGGACACACCTGGGGCACACCTGGGGGCGTGGGCACACCTGGGACACACCTGGGGCACACCTGGGGGTCGTGGTCACACCTGGGACACACCTGGGATACACCTGGGGGCGTGGGCACACCTGGGACTCACCTGGGACACACCTGGGGCACACCTGGGGGGCGTGGACACACCTGGGACACACCTGGGGCACACCTGGGATACACCTGGGGGTATGGTCACACCTGGGACACACCTGGGGGTACACCCCACAGGTAGTCTGGCATTCCCTGTGTCCCTCTCTCACCTGTCCCCCCCCCCACACAGGTAGTCTGGCATTCCTGTCCCTCTCTCACCTGTCCCCTCCCCCCACAGGTAGTCTGGCGTTACCTGCTGAACGTTTTCCGGCCGGTCTGACGGGCCAGGAGCGCCTGTCCCACCTGCGCCTCAAGTGCTCCAGTACCGTTCGCTGCGGGCGGCTCTGGCCGCGCGCGCCGCCCGGCCGAGCTGGCGCAGGTGGCGGCCGCCGTGCGCAAGGACGTGGTGCGCACCGACCGCGCCCACCCCTATTTCGGCGGCCCCGAGGAAGGGCACCCACACCTGGCGGCGCTGCAGTCGCTGCTCACCACCTTCGCCTTGGGTCACCCGCGCTTGTCCTACTGCCAGGGCATGTCGGACGTGGCGCGCCCTTGCTGGCCGTGCTGGACGGCGAGGCTCAGGCGTTCGTGTGTTTCTGTTCCCTCATGCGCCGCTTGGCTCAGCGTTTCCGGCCGGCGGCGCGGGCTGGCGCGCGCCGCTCACCTGCGCCGCCTCCTGCGCCGCGCCGACCCCTCCTTCTGGGCCTTCCTGGCGGCGCGCGGCGCCCGACCTGCTCTTCTGCTACCGCTGGCTGCTGCTGGAGCTCAAGCGCGAGTTCGCCTTCGAGGACGCCCTCAAGGTGCTGGAGATCACCTGGAGTTCGCTGCCCCCGCGCCTCCGCCGCCCCCGAGGGGGTCCCGCTGCTGGGGGCGCCGCTGGGAGCTCGGAGCGCGGGCAGGGGGCTGAGGGAGAGGAGGGGGTTGAGGCCGAGGCCGCCCAAGAGGAGGAGGAGGAGGAGGAGGAAGGAAGAGGAAGAGGAGGAGGAAGGTGGTGGTCTCAAGGCTTCGGGTGGTCCTGAGAGCTCTGGTGGTAGCCCAGGGGTTGGCAAGGCTTCCAGTGATGGTTCTGAGGGTCCCAAGAGCCCCAGAGATGTCCCCAAGAGCCCCAAGGATATCCAGGAGGGTCCCAAGAGCCCCAGAGAGGTCCCCAAGAGTCCCAAGGACATCCAGGAGGGTCCCAAGAGCCCCAGAGATGTCCCCAAGAGTCCCAAGGACATCCAGGAGGGTCCCAAGAGCCCCAAGGACATCCAGGAGGGTCCCAAGATCTATGGAGATGTCCCAAATGGTCCCAAGAGCCCCAGTGATGTCTTTGAGAGTCCCAAGGACATCCAGGAGGGTCCCAAGAGCCCCAGAGGTGTCCCCAACGGTCCCAGGGACATTCAGGAAGGTCCCAGAAGCTCCAGAGATGTCCCCAAGAGCCCCAAGGATACCCAGGAAGGTCCCAAGAGTTCCAGAGATGTCCCCAATGGTCCGAAGAGCTCCAGAGATGTCCCCAAGAGCCCCAACGATGCCTTTGAGAGTCCCAAGGATATTCAAGAGGGTCCCCAGAGCTCTGGAGATGTCCCAAAGTGTCCCAAGGACATCCAGGAAGGTCCCGAGAGCTGCAGCAAAGTCCCCAAAGGTGCCAAGAGCCGCAGGAGGGTCCGGGGGAGACCCCCCAGGGGCGCCGGGGGAGCCCCCGAGGGCTCCAAGGAGCCGGAGCCCGGCGGCCCCAGGAGGGTGGAGGAAGGAACCGACGCCCTGGAGATGGAGCAGAGAGCCCAGAGCCTCTGCTGGGGGCAGGGGGGGGACCCCAAAAAGGGACAGGGGGACCCCAAAAAAGGACAGGATGAGCCCAGAGAGGGACGTGAGCCAAGAGAAGGAGGAGAGGAGTCCAAAAAGGACAGGATGAGCCCAAGAAGGGACAGGATGAGCCCAAAAAAGGACAAGAGGACCCCAAAGAGGGACCGGATGAACCAAGAGAAGGACGAGATGACCCCAGGACAGATCAGGATGAGCCAAGAGAAGGACACGGCTTTGGAGAAGGGCACAAGGACCCCAGGGATGACCAGCAGGACCCCAGGGATGGCCAGCAGGACCCCAGGGGTGGATGTGATGACCTCAAGCATGGGCATGATGACCCCAAGGAAGGATGTGATGACCCCAAGGACAACCACGATGACTCCAGACACGGCCACCACGACCCCAGATGTGACCACCATGACCCCAAGGAAGGATGTGATGATCCCAGACATGACCATGATGACCCCAGTGGTGGCCATGATGACCCCAGATGTGACCACCATGACCCCAAGGAAGGATGTGATGACCCCAGTGGTGGCCATGATGACCCCAGAGGTGACCACCATGACCCCAAGGAAGGATGTGATGACCCCAGTGGTGGCCATGATGACCCCAGACATGACCATGATGACCCCAGACATGGCCATGATGACCCCAGAGGTGACCACCATGACCCCAAGGAAGGATGTGATGAACCCAGACATGACCATGATGACCCTAGAGGTGACCACCATGACCCCAAGGAAGAATGTGACGACCCCAGACACGCCCACCACGACCTCAATGCCAACCCCACCCCAACCACCCCCGACGACCCTTGGGGCGGCCGTTGGGCTTGGGAAGACCCTTCCACCTCTTCCTCCTCCTCTTCCTCCTGCTCCTCCTCCTCCTCAGACGAAGAGCTGGCTCTGGAGGACGACGGATCCCCATTACCACCTCCAGAAGAGCTGGGCCAAGGCAACCCTTTCCTGCTGTTCGTGTGCCTGGCCATGCTGCTGGAGCAGCGCGACGCCGTCATGGCCAGGGCCGGTGACTACAACGAGGTGGCCATGCACTTTGACCGGCTGGTGCGGCGCCACTGCCTGCCCCGCGTGCTGCGCCGCGCCAAGGCGCTCTTCGCCAGGTACCTGGAGGGCTGGGGGGCGCCCCAGGGGGGGGGACCCCAAACGGGGTAAAAAGGGGGGTGGGGGAGGGTGCAAGGTCACCACAGGGCCATCACTGGGGAGGGCTTGGTCACCAGCAGGGAGCCTGAGGTCACTTTGGGGGTTGTAGGATGAGGTGGGGATGGTGTAAATTGTCCCCCTGAGGTCGTCATTGGGACTCTTTAGACAATTTGGGGTTTGCAGGACAATGTGGGGACACCATAAAATGTCCCCCTGAGGTCACCATGGTTATCCTTTGGACAATTTGGGGTTTGTAGGACAGTGTGGGGACACCATAAAATGTCCCCCTGAGGTAATCTTGGTTATCCTTTGGACAATTTGGGGTTTGTAGGACAGTGTGGGGACACCATAAAATGTCCCCCTGAGGTCATCGTGGGGATCCTTTGGACAACCTGGGGTTGGCAGGACGAGGTGGGGACACCATAAAACGTCCCCCTGAGGTCACTTTGGGGGTTGTAGGGCAAGGTGGGGATGGCATAAATTGTCCCCTTGAGGTCACCATGGGGGATTCCACAGTGACTTTGGGGTCTTTAGGATAATGTGGGGTCACCATAAATTGTCCCCCTGAGGTCACCATGGAGACGCCTTGGACAATTTGGGGTCTTTAGGACAATGTGGTGGCACCATAAATTGTCCCCCTGAGGTCACCATGGGGACCCTTTGGTCACTTTGGGGTTTGTAGGACAATGTGGGGACACCACAAATTGTCCCCCTGAGGTCACCGTGGGTCCTTTGGACAACCTGGGGTTTGTATGACAAGGTGGGGACACCATCAAATGTCACCCCAAAGCCACCCTGGGGACCCCAAAGCCACCACAGGGACCCCAAAGCCACCCTGGGCTCAGCAGGGACCCTCCCAGTATAAACCAGTATAAACCAGTATGAACCAGTGCAACATCCTGGCTTGGAACTCCTGGATCTGCCTTGCCTTGGGCCTGACCAGTTTGAACCAGTACAGACCAGTATGAACAGCTGGGAATTCCTGGGTCTGCATTGCTTTGGGCGTGACCAGTACAAACCAGTATGAACCAGTACAGACCAGTATGAACCAGTGGAAACTCCCCAATCTGCATTGCCTTGGGCCTCACCAGTGCAAACCAGTACAGACCAGTATGAACCAGTATAAACCATTGGGAACTCCTGGGTCTGCGTTGCCTTGGGCCTGACCAGTACAAACCAGTACAGACCAGTATGGAGCTGGGAGCCCAACAGGGAGCTCCACATGCATCGCCTTGTGCCGGACCAGTACAAACCAGTATGGACCAGTATGGACCAGTGCCTTGCCGTGGCCTTCAGCCATCCCAGCACGCACCAGTCCGGACCAGTATGGACCAGTATGGACCAGTATGGACCAGTCCGGCAGCCAAACTGGGAGCTCCTCACCGGCGTGGCCTTGCATCATCCTCCCAGTATGGACCAGTACAAACCAGTCCAAACCAGTACAAACCAGTGCAGAGCTCTCCCAGGATCTCTCCACATCCTCCCAGTACGGACCAGTACAGACCAGTATGGACCGGTAGGGTGCCCCCAGTGCTGTGTTGATGCCCAATAGGCCTTGTCCCAGTATGGACCAGTATAAACCAGTATAAACCAGTTCCTGCCCCCCGCCCTGGGTGCCTTCTCCCCTCCCCCCCCTTTATTTATTGCCCCTCCCCCCCCTCACCCGGGGGGGGCGGAACCGCCAATAAACCGTGGCTGATACTGGTGTGCTCCCAGTATGGACTGGGAGGGACTGGGAGGGGGCTGGGGGCTCCCAGTATGGACTGGGAGAGGACTGGGGGCTCCCAGTATGGACTGGGAGGGACTGGGAGGGGGCTGGGGGCTCCCAGTATGAACTGGGAAAGGGTTTGGGAAATCCCAGTATGGACTGGGAGGGGATTGGGGTTTCCCAGTATGGACTGGGAGGGTGTGGCCGGGGGCGGGGCCAGGACTGGGATTTTCCCAGTGCTCCCAGTTTGCTGCCATCACTGGCTGAGGGTGCTCCCAGTTCCACTCCCAGTGCTCCCAGTCCCCTCCAGTCCCACCCAGTTCCCTCCCAGTCCCTCCCAGTTCCCCCAAATCCCCTCCCAGTCCCTCCCAGTTCCATCCCAGTCTGTCCCAGTGCTCCCAGTTCTCCCCCAGTCTATTCAGTCCCCCAGTCCCTCCCAGTCTGTCCCAGTTCCCTTTTGAGCCCCCAGTCCCTCCCAGTTCCCCCAGTTCCTCCCAGTTCCCCCAGTTCCTCCCAGTTCCCCTCCCAGTCCCCCAATCCCCTCCCAGTTCCCCCAGTTCCCCCAATCCCCTCCCAGTACCCCCAAACCCCTTCCAGTCCCTCCCAGTCTGTCCCAGTTCCCCTTTGAGAGCCCCCAGTTCCTCCCAGTTCCCCTCCCAGTCCCCCCCAATCCCCTCCCAGTCCCTCCCAATCCCCTCTCAGTCTGTCCCAGTCCCTCCCAGTACCCCCCAAACCCCTCCCAGTCCCTCCCAGTCTGTCCCAGTTCCCCTTTCGAGCCCTCCCAGTCCCTCCCAGTTCCCCCAGTTCCTCCCAGTCCGGAGGTGACGTCCCCCCCACCTTTGGGTGCTTCCGGCCGGAAGAGGCCCCGAGCTGCGGGGCCGGGCGGGTTTGGGGTGTCCTGGGGGATTTTGGGGTGTCCTGGGGGATTTTGGGGTCTCCAGGGGGATTTTGGGGTGCCCCAAACCTTTTTTGGGGTTTCCTGGAGGTTTTTTTGGGGTGTCCAGGGGGGATTTTGGTGTTTCCTGGGTGATTTTTGGGGTGTCCTGAGGATTTTTGGGGTGTCCTGGGGGATTTTGGGGTCTCCAGGGGGATTTTTGGGGTCTCCAGGGGGATTTTGGGGAGTCCTGGGGGATTTTGGGGCGCCCCAAACCTTTTTTGGGGTTTCTTGGAGGTTTTTTTGGGGTGTCCAGGGGGATTTTGGTGTTTCCTGGGTGATTTTTGGGGTTCCCTGGGTGATTTTTGGGGTTCCCTGGGTATTTTTGGGGTGTCCCAGGAAGATTTTGGGGTTCCCCGGGTGATTTTTGGGGTTCCCTGGGTGATTTTGGGGTTCCCTGGGTATTTTTGGGGTGTCCCAGGAGGATTTTGGGGTTCCCTGGGTGATTTTTGGGGTTCTCTGGGTGATTTTTGGGGTGTCCCAGGAGGATTTTGGGGTTCCCCAGGTGATTTTTGGGGTGTCCCAGATTTTTGGGGTGTCCCAGATTTTTGGGGGGTCCCAGATTTTGGGGGATGAGCCGGGGGCGGCAGGGGGACAACGTCCCCTCGGAGCTGCTCGGGGAGGAGGAGAACGAGCGAGTGTTCGAGCTGCTGGGCAGGAAATGTGTGGTGAGAACTGGGGAACTGGGAGCCACTGGGAGGGACTGGGAGCGACTGGGAGGGACTGGGAGGGGACTGGGGGACTGGGAGGGACTGGGAGGTACTGGGAGGGACTGGGAGGGGATTGGGGGCACTGGGAGGGGTTTGGGGATGGACTGGGAGGGAATTGGAGGAGACTGGAATGGACTGGGAGGGACTGGGGGAACTGGGGAGACTGGGAGGGGACTGGGAGGGACTGGGAGGGGTTTTGGGGGATTGGGGAACTGGGATGGACTGGGAGGAAACTGGGAGGGACTGGGAGGAAACTGGGAGGGACTGGGAGGGGTTTGGGAGGGGATTGGGGGAACTGGGAGGGTACTGGGAGGGGATTGGGAAGGACTGGGAGGGAATTGGGGGAGACTGGGATGGACTGGGAGGGGACTGGGAGGGACTGGGGGGGACTGGGAGGGACTGGGAGGGGACTGGGAGGGACTGGGGGCAACTGGGGGGGACTGGGAGGGGTTTGGGAGGGAACTGGGACAAACTGGGATGGACTGGGAGGAAACTGGGAGGGGTTTTGGGGGGGATTGGGGGGCACTAGGAGGGACTGGGAGGGACTGGGACAAACTGGGATGGACTGGGAGGGGTTTGGAGGGGGCTGGGAGGGACTGGGATGGACTGGGAGAGGACCGGGTGGATTTTGGGGTCTCTGGAATTGAATTTTAGAATTCCTGGGATGAATTTTGGGATTTTGGGGTTTCTCATTTGAATTTTGGGGTTTTTCATTTGAATTTTGGGGTTTTTCATTTGAATTTTGTTGTTTCTCATTTGAATTTTGGGATTTCTCATTTGAATTTTGGGGTTTTTCATTTGAATTTTGTTGTTTCTCATTTGAATTTTGGGGTTTCTCATTTGAATTTTGGGGTTTCTCATTTGAATTTTGGGATTTTTCATTTGAATTTTGGGGTTTTTAATTTGAATTTTGTTGTTTCTCATTTGAATTTTGGGGTTTCTCATTTGAATTTTGGGGTTTTTAATTTGAATTTTGTTGTTTCTCATTTGAATTTTGTTGTTTTTCATTTGAATTTTGGGATTTTTCATTTGAATTTTGGGGTTTCTCATTTGAATTTTGGGGTTTTTCATTTGAATTTTGGGATTTTTCATTTGAATTTTGGGGTTTCTCATTTGAATTTTGGGGTTTTTCATTTGAATTTTGGGGTTTCTCATTTGAATTTTGTTGTTTCTCGTTTGAATTTTGGGATTTCTCATTTGAATTTTGGGGTTTCTCGTTTGAATTTTGGGGTTTTTCATTTGAATTTTGGGATTTTTCATTTGAATTTTGGGGTTTTCATTTGAATTTTGGGATTTCTCATTTGAATTTTGGGGTTTTAATTTGAATTTTGGGGTTTCTCATTTGAATTTTGGGATTTTTCGTTTGAATTTTGGGGTTTTTCATTTGAATTTTGGGGTTTTCATTTGAATTTTGGGGTTTTTCATTTGAATTTTGGGGTTTTTCATTTGAATTTTGTTGTTTCCATTTGAATTTTGGGGTTTTCATTTGAATTTTGGGATTTCTCATTTGAATTTTGTTGTTTCTAATTTGAATTTTGTGTTTTTTGGGGTGTCCCCCCCCCCAGAGCCTGGTGACAGCCGTGGTGCAGCTGCTGGTGGCCGAGCCCGGGGGGGTCCCCGCGGGGATTTCGGGGGGTCCCGGGGGGGTCTCGGGGGGGTCCTGGAGCCTCCGGGGCTGCGGCGTCGCCTGCCTGGTGCGGGACAGCCCCCGGCGCTCCTACTTCATCCGCATCTTCCGCCTGCCCGTGAGTCTGGGGCACCCCAAAATCCCGGGGGGGACCCCAAAATCCCGGGGGGGACCCCAAAATCCCAAAGAGTCCCCAAAATCCTCGGGGGGGTCCCCAAAATCCTCAGGGTGTGGGTTCAGGATAGCTCAGGGTGTTCCTGCTTCATCCGCATCTTCCGCCTGCCCGTGAGTCTGGGGCACCCCAAAATCCCGGGGGGGACCCCAAAATCCCAACAATCCCAAAGGGGGACCCCAAAATCCTTGGGAGGGTCCCCAAAATCCTCGGGGGGTGGGTTCAGGATAGCTCAGGTTGTTCCTATTTCATCCGGATCTTCCGCCTGCCCGTGAGTCTGGGGCACCCCAAAATCCCCGAAATCCCAAAGGGGGACCCCAAAATCTCAAAGGGGGACCCCAAAATCCCAAAGAATCCCCAAAGTCCCAAGGGGTCCCCAAAAATTAATGGAGGGGGTGGGTTCAGGATAGCTCAGGGTGTTCCTATTTCATCCGGATCTTCCGCCTGCTCGTGAGTCTGGGGCACCCCAAAATCCCCAAAATCCCAAAGGGGGACCCCAAAAATCCCCCAAAATCCCAAAGGGGGACCCCAAAATCCCTAAAATCCCAAAGGGGATCCTAAAGAGTCCCCAAAATCTTTGGGAGGGGGTCCCCAAAATCCTCAAGGGGTGGGTCCAGGATAGCTCAGGGTGTTCCTGCTTCATCCGGATCTTCCGCCTGCCCGTGAGTCTGGGGCACCCCAAAATCCCGGGAGGGGACCCCAAAAATCCTGAGGGGACCCCAAAAATCCCATAGAATCCCCAAAGTCCCAAGGGGTCCCCAAAAATTAATGGAGGGGGTGGGTTCAGGATAGCTCAGGGTGTTCCTATTTCATCCGGATCTTCTGCCTGCCTGTGAGTCTGGGGCACCCCAAAATCCCAAAAATCCTAAAGGGGGACCCCAAAATTCCAAAGGGAGACCCCAAAATCCCCGAGGGGGGACTCCAAAATCCTGGGGGGGACACCCCAGAAATCCTAGAGTCCCCAAAATCCTCAGGGGGGTGGGTTCAGGATAGCTCAGGGTGTTCCTATTTCATCCGGATCTTCCGCCTGCCCGTGAGTCTGGGGCACCCCAAAATCCCCAAAAATCCCAAAGGGGGACCCCAAAATCCCAGGGGGGACCCCAAAATCCCAAAGAGTCCCCAAAATCCTCGGGGGGGTCCCCAAAATCCTCGAGGGGTGGGTTCAGGATAGCTCAGGGTGTTCCTATTTCATTCGGATCTTCCCCCTGCCCGTGAGTCTGGGGCACCCCAGAATCCCAAAGGGGGACCCCAAAATCCCAAAGGGGGACCCCAAAAATCCCAAAGAGTCCCCAAAATCCTCGGGGGGGTCCCCAAAATCCTCAAGGGGTGGGTTCAGGATAGCTCAGGGTGTTCCTGCTTCATCCGCATCTTCCGCCTGCTCGTGAGTCTGGGGCACCCCAAAATCCCGGGGGGGACCCCAAAAATCCTGAGGGGACCCCAAATTTCCCATAGAATCCCCAAAGTCCCAAGGGGTCCCCAAAATCCTGAAGGGAACCCCAAAAATCCTGGGGAGGGGTTGAGGGGTTTGGGATTGGGGGGCGGGGGGGTCTTAAGGGTTTTGGGGAGATCTTGGGTGATTTTTTTGGGGGGGTGTCCCTGAAGGATTTTGGGGATCCTGAAGGATTTTGGGGTTCCCTGAGGAATTTTGGGGGTGCCTGGGTGTTTTTTGGGGGTCCCTGACCCCAATTTTCCCCATCCCCCCCCCCCCAGGCCGGGGTGCTGTGGTGGGAGCAGGAGCTGCAGGGGGGGATGGGCTACAAGAGCCCCGCCCCCTTTTTCCACACATTCATCAGCCACGTGAGTGGGCGGGGCCAAGGGGGGGGTCAGTGGGCGGGGCCAAGGGGTGGGGGTCAGTGGGCGGGGAATGAGGATGGAATCAATGGGACAGCTGGGAGGTGCCATTTTGGGTGTGGCTTAAATGGGCGTGGCTGGGGGGTGTGGTCAGATCAATATGGGTGTGGCCTGTGCGCATCGGGTGGGGCATGACCATATAAGGAGAAATGGGCGTGGTCTTGAATAGGCGGGGGTAATGGGTCATGACCATATAAGGGAAAATGGGCGTGGCCACCAGTGGGCACAGGTTTTGATAGGTGGGGTTGGGTATGACCATATAAGGGAAAATGGGCGTGGCCACCAGTGGGCACAGGTTTGGATAGGTGGGGTTGGGTATGACCATATAAGAGAAAAATGGGTGTGGCCATCCATGGATGTGGCATTTAACAAGCAAGGTCAATTAGGCATAACCATATAAGGAAAGTGGGCGTGGTCTTTGATAGGCAGAGTCAATTAGGCATAACCATATAAGGGAAAATGGGCGTCACCACCAGTGGGTGTGGCGTTTGAGTCAATTAGGCGTAGCCATATAAAGAAAATGGGTGTGGCCTTTTGTAGGCGTGGCCTTTTGCTGAGTCAATGGGGCATAACCATATAAGGAAAATGGGCGTGTCCACCAGTGGGCATGGGCTTTGATTGGCAGCTTCACTAGGCATGACCATATAAGGGAAAAGGGGCGTGGCTATGGTCATTGATGGACGGGCCTTTGGGACAATACCATATAAGGGAAAAGGGGTGGGGCTGTGGCCATTTATGGGTGGGGCCTTTGGGACAGTACCATATAAGGGAAAAGGGGCGTGGCTGTGGCCATTGATGGGCGGGCCTTTGGGACAATACCATATAAGGGAAAAGGGGCGTGGCTGTGGCCATTGATGGGCGGGGCTTTGGGACAATACCATATAAGGGAAAAGGGGCGGGGCTGTGGCCATTGATGGGTGGGGCCTTTGGGACAATACCATATAAGGGAAAAGGGGCGGGGCTGTGGCCATTGATGGGTGGGGCCTTTGGGACAATACCATATAAGGGAAAAGGGGCGGGGCTGTGGCCATTGATGGGTGGGGCCTTTGGGACAATACCATATAAGGGAAAAGGGGCGGGGCTGTGGCCATTGATGGGCGGGGCTTTGGGACAATACCATATAAGGGAAAAGGGGGCGTGGCTGTGGCCATTGATGGGTGGGGCCTTTGGGACAATACCATATAAGGGAAAAGGGGCATGGCTGTGGCCATTTTTGGGTGGGGCCTTTGGGACAATACCATATAAGGGAAAAGTGCGTGGCTGTGGCCATTTTTGGGTGGGGCCTTTGGGACAATACCATATAAGGGAAAAGGGGCGTGGCTGTGGTCATTGATGGGTGGGGCCTTTGGGACAATACCATATAAGGGAAAAGGGGCGGGGCTGTGGCCATTGATGGGCGGGGCTTTGGGACAATACCATATAAGGGAAAAGGGGCGTGGCCTGCCCGCTGACGGCCGCTCCTGATTGGCTCAGGAGGGGTGGGCGGGGCTGAACTTCGCCTCCGAGGCCGAGGCCGCCGCCTTCGAGGGGCGGGTCCAGGAGCGGCTGCGGCGGCGGCAGCAAAGGGCAGGTGAGAGACCCCGTCCCCAGTACCCACAATGCACCTGGGCACCCCAAAAATTCACCTGGGCACCCCAAAATGGACCTGGGACACCCTAAAATGGACCTGGGGACTCCAAAAATGGACATGGGGACCCCAAAATTCACATGGGGAGCCCAAAAATTGACCTGGGACCCCAAAAATGGACCTGGGACACCCAAAAATGGACCTGGGGACCCCAAAAATGAACATGAGGACCCCAAAATTCACACGGGGAGCCCAAAAATGGACCTGGGGACCCCAAAAATGGACCTGGGACACCCAGAAATGGACCTGGGGACCCCAAAAATGAACATGAGGACCCCAAAATTCACATGGGGACCCCAAAAATTGACCTGGGACCCCAAAAATGGACCTAGGACACCCTAAAATGGACATGGGGACCCCAAAATTCACATGGGGAGCCCAAAAATGGACCTGGGACACCCAAAAATGGATCTGGGAACTCCAAAAATGGACATGGGGACCCCAAGAAATTCACCCTGGGGACCCCAAAAATGGATCTGGGAATCCCAAAAATTGACCTGGGAACCCGAAAAATGGACATGGGGATCCCAAAATTCCACTGGGGACCCCAAAAATTCACCTGGGACACCCCAAAATCCGCCCCCCTTTTCTCCCCCCACAGAGAAGCAATCGCTGCCCCCTCCCCCACCCCCTGGCCATGGTGAGTGGGGGGATTTTGGGGAGATTTGGGAGGATTTGGGGGGAATTTAAAAAAAAAATTTAGGGATTTTGGGAGGATTTGGGAGAATTTAGGGGAATTTGGGGGGGGTTTGGGGGATTTTGGGGGATTTTGGGGGATTTTGGGAGGATTTGGGGGGATTTTGGGAGGATTTGGGGGGATTTTGGGGGGATTTAAAGGGATTTTGGGAGAATTTTTGGGGATTTTGGGTGGGTTTCGGGTGGGGGGTTTTTGGGGGGAGTTTGGGATTTTCAGGGGATTTTAAAATGAATTTTTGGGGATTTTGGGGCAATTTTTAGGGATTTTGGGGATTTTGGGTGGGTTTGGGGTGGTTTTGGGGTTTCAGGGGGATTTTGGGGGATTTTTGGGATTTTTGGGGGTTGGGGATTTTCAGGGGATTTTGGTGGGTTTTGGGGATTTTGGGTATTTTTGTTTTTAGGGATTTTTGGTGGGTTTGGGGTGGTTTGGGGATTTTGGGATTTAGGGTGGTTTTTGGGGGGAATTTTGGGGATTTTGGAAAATTTTCTGGGGATTTTTAGGGGATTTTTTGGGGATTTTTTGGGATTTTGGGTGGTTTTTGGGGGATTTTGGGGATTTTGGGTGGGTTTTTTTGGATTTTCAGGAATTTTTGGGGATTTTGGGTGGATTTGGGGGATTTTGGGGATTTTGGGATTTTTTGACCCCCCCTGTGCCCCCAGAGCGTCGAGGGAGCCTCCCCAGGACCCCAAATCCTGACGGTGAGAGGGGGGTGGGGGGGTCCCAACAATTAATTAATTGTCCCCATAACAATTAATTTATTTTCCCCATAACAATAATTTATTTCACCTATAACAATTAATTTTATTCCCCATAACTATTTTTATTCCCAATAAAAATTTTTATTTTCCCTTAACAATTAAATTTTATCCCCCCTAACAATTAATTTTATTCCCCTTAAAAATTAATTTTTATTCCTCATAACATTTAAATTTTTATTCCCCATAACAATTAAATTTATCCCCCCCATAAAAATTAATTCATTTTTCCCCCACACCAATTAATTTTAATCCCTTATAAAAATTAATTTTTGGCCCCCATAACAATTAATTTAATTTCCCCATAACAATTAATTAATTTTCCTCATAACAATCAACTTTATTCCCCATAACAATTCATTTCATATGATTTTATAATAATATATAAAATAATTAAAAATACATTAAAATATAATACATATGAGGATAATATAATAAATAGAATAAAAATAATAATATAATAAAAATAATATAAATATAAATATAAATATAAATATAAATATAAATACTAGTAATAACAATAATAATAAAGATTATAGTATTATTATAATAAATATTATAATAATATAATAATAAATATATATATAAATCTAAATAATAATAATAAAATTATAATATAAAAGTAATTTAAATATAAATTTAAATATAAATATTATTATTGTTATTATTAATAATAATAGTAATTATAATAATAATAAATATAGATATAAATTCAAATAATAATAATATTCTAATATAAAAATAATTTAAATATAAATTTTAATATAAATATTTATCATTATTATTACTATTATTACTAATAATAATAATAATAATAATAATAATAATAATAATAATAGTAATAATAATAGTAAATAATAATAATAATAATAATAATAGTAATAACGAAAAAGTTGTAACAATTTTAATTTATTAACAATTAATTTTATATCTCCTAACAATTAATCTCTTTTCCCCCAGGCCCCCGTGCCATCCGTGCCCATCCCCCACCCCGACATCCCCCAGCCGTTACCGGGGCTGCCCTCCCCCCTCCGGCCCCTCCCCCCACCCCAGGCCCCTCCCCGGCGCTGGGGACCCCAAAAAAAAGGGGAGGGGCCAAGAAAACCCCAAAATCTCCAAGGCCGATATCGGGCGCCCTCGGGCTTCAAGTGGGTCTGGGGGATTTTGGGGGTTTGGGGTTTTTGGGGGATTTGGGTTTTTAGGGTTTTGGGTTTTTGGGGGATTTGGGTTTTTGGGGGATTTGGTGTTTTTGGGGATTTGGGGTTTTGGTTTTTTTGTTTTTGGGGGTTTGGGGTTGGTTTATTTTGTTTTTGGGGGATTTGGGTTTTGGGGGATTTGGGTTTTTGGGGATTTTGGGTTTTTGGGTTTTTGGGGGTTTTGGGGTTGGTTTATTTTGGTTTTTGGGGGATTTGGGTTTTCGGGGATTTTGGGTTTTTGGTTTTTTTGTTTTTTTGGGGGTTTTGGGGTTGGTTTATTTTTGTTTTTGGGGATTTGGGTTTTTGGGGCATTTGGTGTTTTGGTGGGATTTGGGGTTTTGGGGTTTTTTGGGGTTTTGGGGTTAGTTTATTTTGGTTTTTGGGGGATTTGGGTTTTGGGGGTTTTGGGGGTTTGGGGTAGTTTTTTTGTTTTGGGGTTTTTTGGGGGATTGATTTTTTTTTCGTGTGTATTTTTTATTTTTTGGGGTTTTTTGGAGGGGGATTTGGGGTTTTGGGTTCTTTTGGGGGATTTGGGTTTTGGGGGAGATTTGGGGTTTTGGGGTTTTTGGGGTTTTGGGGTCTCAGGGGGTCTCACCCTCCCCTCCCAGACACGTCGGTCACATCGGGTGGGACCCCAACGGTGGCTTCGATGTAGGTGACACCTGCCCCTCCCCCACCCGTGTCCCCAAAGGGAGGGGTGACCCTGAGTGACCCCTGAGTGACCCCAAGGCTGAGTGACCCTGAGTGACCCCTGAGTGACCCCTGAGTGACCTTGAGTGACCCCAAGCGACCCTGAGTGACCAATGAGTGACCAATGAGTGACCCCGAGTGACCCCAGTGACCCCAAGGGTGACAGTGACCCCTGAGTGACCCCAAGGCTGAGTGACCCTGAGTGACCCCTGAGTGACCCCTGATTGACCCTTGAGTGACCCTGAGTGACCCTGAGTGACCCCTGAGTGACCCCTGAGTGACCCCAAGCGACCCTGAGTGACCAATGAGTGACCAATGAGTGACCCCGAGTGACCCCGAGTGACCCCAAGGGTGACAGTGACCCCTGAGTGACCCCAAGGGTGACCCTGAGTGACCCCTGAGTGACCCCATAGATTGACAGTGACTTCATGGGATAATAATGACCCCTTGGGGGGTGACAATGGGGTGACCATGGGGTGACAATGGGGTGATAATGGGGTGACAGTGACCCTGGGGGGGGGGTGACAGTGACACAAAGGGAGGTGACAGTGACCCTGTCCCTGTCCCTGTCCGTGTCCCTGTCCCCAGCTCGCTCTTCGCCCAGGCCAGCGTCACCATGGAGTGACCATGGGGTGACTGTGGGGTGACGGTGACCCAAATGGGGGTGACAATGACCCAAAGGGAGGTGACAGTGACACAAAGGGGGGGTGACAATGACCCTGTCCCTGTCCCTGTCCCAGCTGGCCGCCCTGGACCCCGCCCTGCGCTCACTCTTCGCCCAGGCCGGAGTCACCATGGGGGTGACTGTGGGGTGACAATGGGGTGACAGTGACCCTGGGGGGGGTGACAGTGACCCAAAGGGAGGTGACAGTGACCCTGTCCCTGTCCCCAGCTGGCCGCCCTGGACCCTGCCCTGCGCTCGCTCTTCACCCAGGCCGGAGTCACCATGGGGGTGACTGTGGGGTGACAATGGGGTGACAGTGACCCTGTGGGGGTGACAATGGGGTGACAGTGACCCAAAGGGAGGTGACAGTGACCCTGTCCCTGTCCCTGTCCCCAGCTGGCCGCCCTGGACCCCGCCCTGCGCTCGCTCTTCACCCAGGCCGGAGTCACCATGGGGGTGACTGTGGGGTGACAATGGGGTGACAGTGACCCTGTGGGGGGTGACAATGGGGTGACAGTGACCCAAAGGGAGGTGACAATGACCCTGTCGCTGTCCCTGTCCCCAGCTGGCCGCCCTGGACCCCGCCCTGCGCTCGCTCTTCGCCCAGGCCGGGGTCAGCGAGCGCCACTTGGCCGACGCTGAAACGTCGCGGCTGATCCACGACTTCATCGAGCGGCGCGGGGGCCTGCAGGCCGTGAGGGAGGAGATGGGGCTGGCAGGTGAGACAGGTGTGACAGGTGTGACAGACAGGTGAGACACACCTGGGGATACACCTGGGGACAGGTGAGACACACCTGGGGGCCTGCAGGCCGTGAGGGAGGAGATGGGGCTGGCAGGTGAGACACACCTGGGGACACACCTGGGGACACACCTGGGGACACACCTGAGATACACCTGAGACACACCTGGGGACAGGTGAGACACACCTGGGGGCCTGCAGGCAGTGAGGGAGGAGATGGGGCTGGCAGGTGAGACAGGTGACACAGGTAGAACAGGTGTGACAGGTGGGACAGGTGAGACAGGTGTGACACACCTGGAGGGGCTGGAGACACCTGGGGACAGCTGAGGACACACCTGGGACACACCTGGGACATTGGGGACATGTGAGGGACACACCTGGGACACACCTGGGACACACCTGGGGGTTTTGGGGACACCTGGGGGTCTCTGTGCCCACCCCGTGCCCCCTCTCACCCCTCCCCCCCCTTCTCTCTCTCTCCCCTCCCCCAGCGCCGCCCCCTCCCCCCCCGAGCCGCGGGACCCCCGCCCCTCCCCCTCCCGCCCCTCCCCCCTCCTCCTCCGGCCGCTCCCGCTCGGGGGTCCGGCCCCTCCCCCAACCCGCGCCAGCCCCGCCCCTCCCCCTCCCCGAGGCCCCGCCCCTCCCCCCCGAGGCCCCACCCCCTACTCCTCCTCCACTGCCTCCCCCCCTCCTCCTCCCCCCGCCCCCTCCTCCCTCGGGGGCTCCCCCGCGACCCCCGGGCCGGGGGCGTTGCTGGACCAGATCCGCCAGGGGGTGACGCTCAACAAGGTCAGGGGACCCCAAAAATGGGGGCAAAAAATGAGGGGTCCAAAATGGGGGAGGGGGTGGGAGCTCAAAAATGGGGGGTGGGAACCCCAAAAATGGGGGATGGGAGCTCCAAAAATGGGGAGGGTCCAAAAAATGGGGGAGTCCAAAAATTGGGGGGTCTAAAAATGGGGGGAGGGGTGGGAGTTCAAAAATGGGGTGGGTGCCCCAAAAATGGGGATGGGAGCTCCAAAAATGGGGAGAGGGTCCAAAAAATGGAAATGGTGGGAACCCCAAAAATGGGGAAGTGGCAAAAATTGGGGGGTCCAAAAATGGGGGGTGGGGGAGCAAAAAATGGGGGAGAAGAACCAAAATGGGGGATCCAAAAATGGGAGGGGGGATGGGAACCAGAAAAAGGGGGTGGGACCCAAAAGTGGGTGGGGGTGTCCAAAATGGGGGACCCCTAAAATGGGGAGGAGGACCCCTCAAATGGGGGAGGACCCCAAAAATGAGGTAGAGCTCTTTTTTTTTTTTTTTTTTGGGGTCTCCCCTGGGTTTTGGGAGTCTGTGGGGAGGGCCTGGCCCCCTCCCCTCCCCATTTCAGACCCTGAGACCCCGAGGGGGGAGGGGCGCTCCCGGGGGGGCTCGTGGGGGGCTCTGATGGACGTGATGCAGAAACGGAGCAGGTCATCCATTCCTCGGGTGAGACCCCAAACCCCCAAAAACCCCTCTGAGACCCCCAAAAAAACCCCAAACCCCCCAAAAACCCCAAAAACACCCAAAACCCCCCAAAAACCCCTCTGAGACCCCCCAAAATCCCCCAACCCCCCAAAACCCCCAAAACCCCCCAAAACCCCTCTGAGACCCCAAAAACCCCTCTGAGGCCCCCAAAAACACCCCAAACCCCAAAACCCCAAAACCCCCAAAAACCCTCTGAGACCCCCAAAAACCCCCAAAATCCCCCAAAACACCCAAAATACCCCCAAAAGCGAGACCCCCCAAAACCCCAAAATCCCCCAAAACCCCTCTGAGACCCCAAAAACCCAAAAATCTCCTTGAGACCCCAAAAAACCTCGGCTATTTATTTTGTTTTTTTGGGGGATTTGGGTTTTTGGGGGATTTGGGTTTTTGGGGATTTGGTTTTTTGGTTTTTTTGGGGGTTTGGTTATTTTTATTTTGGTTTTTTGGGGGATTGGGTTTTTGGGGATTTTGGGGTTGTCTTTTTTTTTTTTGTTTTGGGGGGTTTTGGGGTTGGTTTATTTTGGTTTTGGGGGATTTGGGTTTTTGGGGCATTTGGTGTTTTTGGTGGGATTTGGGGTTTTGGGGTTTTTGGGGGGTTTTGGGGTTAGTTTATTTTGGTTTTTGGGGGATTTGGGTTTTTGGGGTTTTGGGGGTTTTGGGTAGTTTTTTTTTTGTTTTTGGGGTTTTGGGGGGATTGATTTTTTCGTGTGTATTTTTTATTTTTGGGGTTTTGGAGGATTTGGGGTTTTGTTCTTTGGGGATTTGGGTTTTGGGGGAGATTTGGGGTTTTTTGGGGTTTTTTGGGGGTTTTTGGGGTCTCAGGGGTCTCACCCTCCTCCCCCAGACACGTCGGTCACATCGGGTGGGACCCCAACGTGGCCAAGATGTAGGTGACACCTGCCCCTCCCCACCCGTGTCCCCAAAGGGAGGGGTGACCCTGAGTGACCCCTGAGTGACCCCAAGGCTGAGTGACCCTGAGTGACCCCTGAGTGACCCCTGAGTGACCCTTGAGTGACCCCAAGCGACCCTGAGTGACCAATGAGTGACCAATGAGTGACCCCGAGTGACCCCGAGTGACCCCAAGGGTGACAGTGACCCCTGAGTGACCCCAAGGCTGAGTGACCCTGAGTGACCCCTGAGTGACCCCCTGATTGACCCTTGAGTGACCCTGAGTGACCCTGAGTGACCCCTGAGTGACCCCTGAGTGACCCCAAGCGACCCTGAGTGACCAATGAGTGACCAATGAGTGACCCCGAGTGACCCCGAGTGACCCCAAGGGTGACAGTGACCCCTGAGTGACCCCAAGGGTGACCCTGAGTGACCCCTGAGTGACCCCATAGATTGACAGTGACTTCATGGGATAATAATGACCCCTTGGGGGTGACAATGGGGTGACCATGGGGTGACAATGGGTGATAATGGGGTGACAGTGACCCTGGGGGTGACAGTGACACAAGGGAGGTGACAGTGACCCTGTCCCTGTCCCTGTCCGTGTCCCTGTCCCCAGCTCGCTCTTCGCCCAGGCCAGCGTCACCATGGAGTGACCATGGGGTGACTGTGGGGTGACGGTGACCCAAATGGGGGTGACAATGACCCAAAGGGAGGTGACAGTGACACAAAGGGGGTGACAATGACCCTGTCCCTGTCCCTGTCCCAGCTGGTCGCCCTGGACCCCGCCCCTGCGCTCACTCTTCGCCCAGGCCGGAGTCACCATGGGGTGACTGTGGGGTGACAATGGGGTGACAGTGACCCTGGGGGGGTGACAGTGACCCAAAGGGAGGTGACAGTGACCCTGTCCCTGTCCCCAGCTGGCCGCCCTGGACCCTGCCCCTGCGCCGCTCTTCACCCAGGCCGGAGTCACCATGGGGGGTGACTGTGGGGTGACAATGGGGTGACAGTGACCCTGTGGGGGTGACAATGGGGTGACAGTGACCCAAAGGGGAGGTGACAGTGACCCTGTCCCTGTCCCTGTCCCCAGCTGGCCGCCCTGGACCCCGCCCTGCGCTCGCTCTTCACCCAGGCCGGAGTCACCATGGGGGTGACTGTGGGGTGACAATGGGGTGACAGTGACCCTGTGGGGGGTGACAATGGGGTGACAGTGACCCAAAGGGAGGTGACAATGACCCTGTCGCTGTCCCTGTCCCCAGCTGGCCGCCTGGACCCCGCCCTGCGCCGCTCTTCGCCCAGGCCGGGGTCAGCAGCGCCACTTGGCCGACGCTGAAACGCCGCGGCTGATCCACACTTCATCGAAGCAGGGGGCCTGCAGGCCGTGAGGGAGAGATGGGGCTGGCAGGTGAGACAGGTGTGACAGGTGTGACAGACAGGTGAGACACACCTGGGGATACACCTGGGGACAGGTGAGACACACCTGGGGGCCTGCAGGCCGTGAGGGAGGAGATGGGGCTGGGCAGGTGAGACACACCTGGGACACACCTGGGGACACACCTGGGGGACACACCTGAGATACACCTGAGACACACTGGGGGACAGGTGAGACACACCTGGGGGCCTGCAGGCAGTGAGGGAGGAGATGGGGGCTGGCAGGTGAGACAGGTGACACAGGTAGAACAGGTGTGACAGGTGGGACAGGTGAGACAGGTGTGACACACCTGGAGGGGCTGAGACACCTGGGGACAGCTGAGGACACACCTGGGACACACCTGGGACATTGGGACATGTGAGGGACACACCTGGGACACCTGGGACACACCTGGGGGTTTTGGGACACCTGGGGGTCTCTGTGCCCACCCCTGCTCCCCCCCTCTCACCTCCCTTCTCTCTCTCCTCTCCCCAGCGCGCCCTCCCCCCGGAGCCGCGGGACCCCGCCCTCCCCTCCCGCCCTCCCCTCCTCCTCCGGTCCGCCCCGCTCGGGGTCCTGGCCCTCCCCCACCCCCTGCGCCAGCTCCCTCCTCCCTGAGGTTCCCGCCCCTCCCCGAGGCCCCACCCCTACCCTCCACCGCTGCCCCTCCCCTCCTCCTCTCCCCGCCCCTCCCTCCTCGGGGCCTCCGCGACCCCCGGGCGGGGGGCGTTGCACCAGATCCGCTAGGTGATGTCAACAAGGTCAGGGGACCCAAAAATGGGGGGCAAAAATTGGGGGTCAAAATGGGGAGGGGTGGAGCCAAAAATGGGGGTGGGAACCTAAAATGGGGGATGGGAGCTCCAAAATGGGGAGGGGTCCAAAATGGGGGAGTCTAAAAATGGGGCTCCAAAATGGGGAGGGGGTGGGAGTTCAAAAATGGGGGTGGGTGCCCAAAAATGGGGGGATGGGAGCCCAAATGGGAGGGGTCCAAAAAATGGAATGGTGGAACCCCAAAAATGGGGAAGTGGCAAAAATTGGGGGTCCAAAATGGGGGGTGGGGGAGAAAAATGGGGAGAAGAACCAAAATGGGGATCCAAAAATGGGAGGGGGATGGGAACCAGAAAAGGGGGTGGGACCCAAAAGTGGGTGGGGGTGTCCAAAATGGGGACCCCTAAAAAATGGGAGGGAGGGACCCTCAAATGGGGGAGGGACCCCAAAATGAGGGGTGGGAGCTCCTTTTTTTTTTTTTGTTGGGGTCTCCCTGGGTTTTTGGGAGTCTGTGGGGAGGAGGCCTGACCCTCTCCCCTCCCCATTTCAGACCCCTGAGACCCCCGAGGGGAGGGCGCTCCCGGCGGGGGGGGGCTCGTGGGGGCTCTGATGGACGTGATGCAGAAACGGAGCCGGGTCATCCATTCCTCGGGTGAGACCCCCAAAACCCCCAAAACCCCTCTGAGACCCCCAAAAAACCCCAAAACCCCCAAAAACCCCAAAAACACCCAAAACCCCCAAAAACCCCTCTGAGACCCCCAAAAATCCCCCAACCAAAATCCCCAAAACCCCCAAAACCCCAAAACCCTCTGAGACCCCAAAAACCCCTCTGAGGCCCCCCCAAAAACACCCCAAACCCCCCCCCAAAAACCCCAAAAACCCCCCCAAAAACCCCTCTGAGACCCCCCCAAAAACCCCCCAAAATCCCCCCCAAAAACACCCAAAATACCCCCCCAAAAGCCTGAGACCCCCCCAAAAACCCCCCAAAATCCCCCCCAAAAACCCCTCTGAGACCCCCCCAAAAAAACCCAAAAATCTCCCTTGAGACCCCCCAAAAAAACCTCAAAAACTCCTTTGAGACACCCCAAAAAACCCCACTGAGACCCCCCCCAAAAAAACACCAAAAATCCTCTTGAGACTCCCCAAAAAAACCCAGAAACTCCCTTGAGACCCCCCAAAAACCCTTTTAAGACCCTCCCAAAAAAATCCCCCTGAGAACCCCTGAATAACCCCCTTAAGACCCCCCCAAAAAAACCCCACAAAAATCCCCCTTTAGACCCCCCCAAAAACCCCTTGAGACCCCCAAAAAACCCTCTTGAGATCCCCAAAAACCCTCTTGAGACCCCCCAAAAAACCCCTTGAGACCCCCCCAAAAAACCCCTTGAGACCCCCCAAAAACCCTCTTGAGATCCCCAAAAACCCTCTTGAGACCCCCCAAAAAAACCCCAAGATCTCCCTTGAGATCCCCCCCAAAAAACCCCAGAACTCCCTTGAGAACACCCAAAAAAACCTCAAACCCCCAAAAACCGCCCTGAGACCCCAAAAAAACCCCAAAATCTCCCGGAGACCCCCAAACCTCCCCCAAAATCCCTGACCCCTCCCACCTTTTTTTTTTTTTTTTGCCCCCAGATGAAGACGAGGCCAGCGGAGGAGGATGATGATGAATGGAGTTCATGGAACCAAAAGTCCACTGTGACATTGTGGGGCCTCAGGGAACCATGGAGACCATTATGACACTTCAGGACCCATTGGAAGCAAGGAGCCATTGTGACACTGCAGGGCCTTGTATAACCATGGAGTCATTGTAGCATAGCAGGGCCTCATGGAATCAAGGGGATCGTAGTGACACTGTGGGGCTCTGTGAGACCACGGGGACATTCTGACTCTGTGTAACCAAAGATACCGTTGTTACACACTGTGACACCAAAGGGCCATTGTGGAGCTGCAGGACCTTGTCGCAGTCCAAGGTGTCTCGTTATGCGTGAGACCACCTCAGCTGGACTTGCAGGTGATTTGGGATTCAGGGTTTTCTCGAAGAAAGCTGCTGGAGAGAGACTGCAGGAGACAATCTTCCAGGTTTCAAGGTTGTTGATTTTCTCTTATGTCAGGAATGGCTCGTCAGCCGACAGCGGTCTGTGCAGCAAGGCAACCAGGGTGGACTGACCGCACAGCAGGGCAGGACTTATCTTTTATACTCTAAACTATGCACTAGATATTTACAATAACTTTCCAGTACGATATAATCTTATTACAGTGTCCAGTTTTGTACCCATCCAATCTATGGCTGCCAAAACGTCCTCCAACATGGGTGACATGAAGGAGAAGGAGGAAGAAGCCCACCACTGCTGCGGTAATGGGAATAATGAAATACTATGAGAGATTATAAAAGTGGCTTTTGCTAGGCCCAGGGCAGGCCCAGGGCTATTATAATAGCGATGCTTACTAGGCCCAAGGACAGAGTGTCCTTGTAGACGATGGAATGAGGGGATTTCCAGAAACTAGATAAAAAGCAGGAAATAGAAATTAATTTTAGCCATATACCGTTATATTTAGTAAGAAAAGTAACCAATTATAATTTAGAGTAGGCCTCGTGCACGGCGCGTGTAAAGTGTATCTAACCAATTAAGACAAAGACAAGATGCTGCTTGTCGCGTGTACAGAACTAAAAGGACTATATAAATCACTGTAACAAAGCAATAAATCGGAGTGTTATCCCCACATCGCATCGGTGTATTTACTCCCCAAGCTTCGGGCCACGGCATTCTGGTGACCCCGACGTGACGAATGGGGCCCCTGAAAAAGACCCCCTGAAAGGATTATTATCCTTGAAGAATTATCCTCCGTATCGGAGCTGCATAAACGGACGAGAGACGAAGCTTGAGATCCCGGCCGTTCGAGAGAGACGGGAACCTAAGAGGCTGCGAGCCGGCCGTCCAAGAGAGATGGGAACCTAAAAGGCGCGAGCCGGCCATCCGAGAGAGACGGGAGCCCAAGAGACTGGTGGCCACAAGCTGACCAGTGAGTCAGGCAGACTGCCGTCTGGAACGGGATGGGTCTCGCTGCATCAGCGATAGAGAAGGCTGCTGTGGACGGACTATTAAGAGTCCTTGAAAAAACGGACTATAAGGTACAAAGGAACAGCCTTGTAGATTTATTGTTGTGGGGTCGGAGACGCGGTTATTTTACAACCCCACATGATGCATTTGATTTAGCTACATGGGAACGAGTGGGTAAAGATTTATGGGAAGGTGTTCAGACCCGAATGAAAGGGGCAAAGGAATGTTCAAAAACATATCGATCAGTGTGGGTGGCGTTAGAACAGTTAAACGCAGAAGCAGAAGTTGCAGAAGTTTTGAAAGAATGCCTGAAGGCGGAGGAAGATAGTAAATTAAAAGAGACTGAGACAGATAAAAAGGAAAGTTTGCCTCCCAGCCTTGTTGCCGCTCCTGCTTCTAAAGGTCACTTTGATGATCTTATTCCACCTTTTATACCTGATGACAAGCCACCAAGTGCCCCACCACTCCCTATGGAAGTGGATCCTGTGACAGTGCCTCTTCCTGCAGATAATGATACCGCGGAGAGTGGGCTGTCACAAGAGGTCCGAGGGTTATCAACTCAAATGCTACAGCTCCTGGAGGAGTTAAAGAGGATTGATCCCAGCTCAGGGAAAAAGAAAATAGAGGAGGCATATAAGAAGGCATCTAAAGCAATACAGGAGGGACTGGAAAATATCAGTAACCAACTTGATATACAGGAGGAAAAATTAGCCCCAATAGTGGAGAGACGGAGAAAAGAATTGATACAATCGGCATTAAATGGTGACTGGGACTCTGAAACATTACACCATTATTTGAAATCTCACTTTGGGGCTGTACATAGACTGACTACATTTGAAAGGGAACAAATCGATGCAGCTCATGAAAGAATGGGAAAGCTAAGGCGTATCCCCGAGGATGGAGGAATTGACCACCGGGTGTGGGCATGGCTCTCCGGCAGTGAGTCTAAGACTGCCGGAGATACTCAAGAAACAGATCCCCCCTGGTTGTTCAACAAAAGGCAACAAGGAGACGAAACACGCTGGATACCAGCCAAGTGAGTGCGGCTTTATCTCCAGAAGACCACGGCAGATGGCGACATCGCAGAAAACTCATCTTAAAGCCGTTATGCCAAGAATTTAATGCATTGTTTTTGTATCATATTGACTGCGATTTTTGTGCTTCGCTATATTGGGATTTCCCTTCGCTTATTAATGATGCACGAGTATTGGTTTATGGATATATAGCACGTAGGAAGTGGGTTTTAGAGAAATGTTGCTCAGAGTGCAGGGGAAAAGTAGATATTATAGTGATTAAATGTGGGGGTTGTGGACAGATTGAGAAGGTTAGGGATACTAGATGGATAGATCAAGCATTGGGTGGATGCATTAGATGCATTCACCCGTTTGTTACCCGGAATCCCTGGGAACAACTACGGGAACTCACAGCAGAACAGGTTTTGAGAGAACTGGGAATTCCCCGACTGTTTGAAAACGTAGAAGCTTTGCATTTTGTGCATGTTGCTTTTGTAGTGTGGTGTGCTTTGCGCCGATTACAGATAGCTGTTAGAACACGGGTACTGGCGTGGGGTTTTTCTCGGTGCTGCGCTAAACATAATCAAGATGGGGGGCTATACGCTCCATATTAACCAAGAACTTCCAGCCTTCACTATGATAATTGGATGCTGTTTGGTGCTGACTTCTTTCGGTCCTCGTGAAAATGTTTGGGTAACCATAGCAAATCAAACAGGTCAAACTTCACTTTGCTTAAGTTTAGGAAGCATTAATAGTCCTTTTAAGACCTGTCTGTTTGGAGTGCCAACCTGGCAACCTTCCAATTTTATGGGGTTCGTAAAGGATGCCGCTGTGCAAAACAAGACTCAAATGCTTAAGGAGGTAAATCAAACAGCAGAAGGCTTGAATCGCAATCAGCCTGATGGAGGGTGGCAGTGTCGTATTATTTTGGCTCTGAATATAACTCTTGATTCCCCACCAGAAGAAATAGACATTGTAGGATGTAGCAATGATAGTATGGCAAATAAAACAGGTGGATGGTTCTCATTTGAGCCACTTAAGGATTCACAATGGAATCAGGACCAATACCTGTGGGCATCTCTGAAATCTGATTTGCAGGATCATGAGGTGCTCGGAACCCTCTACTCTAAATGCAATGGAAACAACATTACGATGCCCTTAAATTTGCCAAAAGGTATTTTTTTAATTTGTGGGAACAGAGCATGGAATGGTATCCCTGCTCAGCCTAGGGGAGGACCGTGTTATCTTGGTCAGTTAACATTGTTTCATCCCAATGTATCCTCACTGATGACGATTTCTAGGATCAGGACCAAATGTGGTGTTCATGACTTAGACTGTAAAGACACTGGCAGTCCTCAGTTTTGGTCTGAGCTCAAACAAGTAATGGTAGCCACGATCCTTCCCGGAGCAGCAGCTCGCAAGGCAATGGTTTTAGCTGAACAACTTGCCTGCTGGGCAAAGGATGAACTAAACACAACATCACAGATATTGGATGAACTTAGTGCCGATGTGTCCAGTGTCAATCATGCAGTTTTGCAGAATTGAGCTGCCATTGATTATCTTTTGTTAGCCCATGGCCATGGTTGTGAAGAATTTGAAGGCATGTGTTGTATGAACTTGTCTGACCATTCAGTGTCAATTCATGCAAAAATTAAGAAACTACAAAATCATTTGCATGATCTGAAACAGCAGGATGGGTTAGGACTAGAGGGATGGTTATTCTCTTTAGGGCTTGGACCATGGCTTAGTAGCATTATAGCGCATTTTGGGGGAATTTTGCTTTTGCTTTTATTGTGCTTGCTGCTTGGCCTATGCATTGCAAGATGTATAACGCAACGCTTAGAGGAAATTATCCATGCTGTTTTTGAAAAAAGAGGGGGAGATGCTGCGGTAATGGGAATAATGAAATACTATGAGAGATTATAAAAGTGGCTTTTGCTAGGCCCAGGGCAGGCCCAGGGCTATTATAATAGCGATGCTTACTAGGCCCAAGGACAGAGTGTCCTTGTAGACGATGGAATGAGGGGATTTCCAGAAACTAGATAAAAAGCAGGAAATAGAAATTAATTTTAGCCATATACCGTTATATTTAGTAAGAAAAGTAACCAATTATAATTTAGAGTAGGCCTCGTGCACGGCGCATGTAAGGTGTATCTAACCAATTAAGACAAAGACAAGATGCTGCTTGTCGCGTGTACGGAACTAAAAGGACTATATAAATCACTGTAACAAAGCAATAAATCGGAGTGTTATCCCTACATCGCATCGGTGTGTTTACTCCCCAAGCTTCGGGCCGCGGCACACCACGCCCCAAATCTTCCATGTTGACCACATGGTGCTTAATGGAAACATTCCAAAAATCTACTTATTTTACATTCTAACAATCTAATTCACACTCTACTTATTTTCATGGCTTGCATCTCTTCCCTTAGTGTTGGCAAATTCTCCCAAGGAGCTAAATCCAGCCCCTGAGGAACTTGGGTCTCACTCGGGGGTCTCTGGAGGGTCTGCCAGGGGGGTCTTTGGATCCCCAGGGAAGCCAGGGTGACACCCTGAACTCCCACAGGACCTCGTGGAACCAATGAGACCGTTGTGCCACTGCGGGACGTCATGGAAGCAAGGGGCCAGTGTGACACAGCCAGGCCTTGTGCAAACAAGGGCCCATTGGGTCATTGGACAGTCCCATAGAACCAAGGAAATAATTTTGACACTGCAAGGCCTCATGGAAGCAAGGGACCATTGTGCCACTGCGGAGCCAAGGAGACCATTGTGATATTGCTGGGCCTCATGGAAACAAAGATCTGTTGTGATACTGTGGGGCCTCATGGAACCAAGGGGTAATTGTAAAGCTGCAGGGCTCCAAGGATCCAAGAACATGGAACAGACCTGGTTGACTTGGCCTCCTGGGGCCAGAACTGGTCCAGCTGACCTTGGCATGTTGAGGGTTGATTCTCATCTGCCCTTGAAATCTTGGGAGTTCTGTGCTTTCCTTCTTGGGATAGAACTGTCTTTCTCCTCCATGTGCCACAATTGGGATACCTCCAAATTTGATTATATCCTTGGATTGTTCCCATCTGAAACCTGCCAGGACGACAGCTCTGTCTGGCCATGGTCTCTTAGGGACCACCTTGCATCTGCCTTTAAAACACTGGAGGGCAGTGCTTTTCTTCCCATGGAAAAAAACATCTTTCATGTCCAGACATACATGGCCAAATGAGAATCTGCCTCCAAAATTCCTTATATCCAATGATAGCTCCCAGACAAAAGCTGCCAGAAATGTCTAGGTTCCCATGGCTTCCTGAGGGCCAGCTCTCATCTGCCTTTGAAACACTGGGGCTCTGTACTTTTCTTCCTATGGAAAAGAGCTGTCCTTCTTCTCCAGGTGCCCATGGACAAAACTGGGATTTGGCCTCCCAAATTCCATCTATCCAAGGATTGCTCCCAGACAAATGCTGCCAAGACAAACAGGTCTGGCTGGCCTTGGCCTCCATGGGGCTGCATCTAATCATCCTTTGAAACACTGGGGCTCTGCCCTTGCCTTCCTGTGGAGAAGAATTGTGATTCCGGTCCAGGAACCCATGGCTGAAATGGAATTCCACTTACAAAACTCTACATGTATCCAAGAGTTGATTTCAGACAAAAGCTCCAATGACAGACAGGTCTGGCTTGACTTTGCCTCTGATCTGCCTTCAAAACCTGGGGTTCTGTGGTTTCCTTCCGGTAGAGAAGAATTGTCCTTCTTGTCCAGGTGCCCATGACATCAAGTCCCTGACCACTAGATAGGGACAAAGGAGCTTTGTGCTCAGCAGAGTGGAGACTGAGGATAGCAGAGGAGAGCCCTGTGAGGGATGGAAGGGTGATTTCAGGGATAGTGGATCCTTCTGACATAGTGGAAAACAGGGAGAGAAGAAAAGAATTAATGCCAAGGGAAGCTGGGGTGGTCCAGACTGGAAAGAAGGAGAAAGGAATTTCTCTCGCAGGGCAGGGCTGTGGTGCAACACATACCCCAGAAGGAGTCTGAAGCAGCCCAAAGCTCTGTGTGGCCAGGCAGAGGCAGGCAGGATGCAGAGCTGTCAGCAAAGGAAGGGGCCAGCCAGGTGGGGCAGCCGGGGGATGCCGATAGCCTGCAGGGACAGAGGCGCAGGGCATGGACACCGTAGGACAGCCTGGGCTGCAGAGGGCACAGGGATGGGCAGCAGCTGAAAGGCCCTGCCAGAGCCAACTCCTGCAGCACTTGGGCCATGGCTGCTGGCCCTGGGCCCTTGGCCAGCAGGGGACAAGTGAGCCTTGCTGTGCTGGGGCCTCATTGCCTCCTTGTCCCTGCTCAGCAGCCTGGCAGGGGCCGCCCCATGGTGCTGCCCTTGGCATTGCACATCCCCAGAGCCCAGTGCCCCAGGAAGAGCCCTGAGCAATGAGGGAGGGACAGGATGTGCCTTGCCAGGGGCTGGGGCTCAGGCCTCGGCCCTTTGCATTCCTGAAACACATCCAGGTTTGCTCAGCTTCAGAGACACCATTCCTTTGTTTGTCCCCCCCTGTCATCAGTGCCTCCAGTGTTCTGCTCTTACTGGAGACACTTTCACAGTTGTGTCTCTCATTGAGACCCATTAAAACTTAGAGAAACTTTGAGGTCTGTGTCTGACTTTGAATTCTTCAGAGGTTTCTTCAGCTCCCTCTCAGGAACTGAGTTTCAGGGATTTAGCACCAAAGCCCTGAGAGAGTCATTAAAGTCTTTCTGATGTATCTGTGCTGCTGATCTTTGCTGGGCTCCTGGCACAGAGGCAGTTCCCAAGATAAACCAAGAAAAGCTTCAAAAAGACCTTTCTGCTGAGGAGCAGCTCCTCTCCCAGCCCAGCAGGGCTGAGGGCACTGCCTGCAGGCACTGAGGGGACAGGAGCCAGGCACAGATAGGCTGAAGGCAATCAGGACTGGAAAGACACTGAGCTGAGACTTCACTTGGGGAAACATCTTCACAGCCCTGGGCATGGTGAGTCTGTGGGTGCAGGGCAACGTTCCCTGTGCTCCTGGAGGGATCTCCTGGAGCCAGCACAGCCCACAGCCTGGGGGATGTGTCAGGAGCACTCTCCCAGTTTCTCTGAGGCACAGGAGGAGCAGGAGGAGGATGTGCTGCACGGCGGGGCTGCCCTGGGCACCATCAGAGGGACAGGACAGGACGGCTCCTGCTGCCAGGGACGGCTGCAGGGGCTGAAGCTGGGGCTGCAGGCAGGGCTGCCCAGGGCTGTCCTGCAGAGCAGCTCCTGCAGCCCTCAGGGCTCTTGGCCAGCCCAGGGGAAGTGCCACCTGCCAGGGGCAGCTCTCAGCCTGCCAGGGAGCTCCCTGCATACTGTGGGGAGATGTTGGAGCTGGAAGGAGCCACCCCCGCAGATTCCTCCTTCTGTGCAGAAGGTTCTACCTGGCCAGGGCTGCTCTCAGCTCTCTCCTCAAGGGAAGGGAAAGGGGCTGACAGGTGTGTGTGTCACTGAGACTCCTGCACTGTCCCACTGGGCATCAGCAGATCTGCCTCACATCTCCCTCACAAACTGCCCCCTCACCCTCCTCTGCCTACAGACAGCAGCAGCACCACCTTGGCTTGCAGCATCTCTGTTTGAGCAGCCCTTAAGGCCCTGCTGCCAGGGAGATGCCCCTGGCAGTGCCCTGTGCTGGGAGGTGTCTGCAGGCCAGAGCTGAGCCCTCAGTGCTGGGCTCGGCTCTGGAAGCACTTGCAGGAATAAGGCTTGGATAGAGAGAAACAGCTTCCAGTAGGCACAACTCCAGGCAGCAGAGAGCCAGAACAAGCATAGATATCCCTCCCTGTCCAGCTGAACAGAGAAGGAGAGAAGGGTTTAAAGAGTTTGACTTTAAAATTGGTGACTTCAAGAAATCAATTATTTTTTCCCAGCACATTTTATGTGTGATTACCCTGAATTAGGAAGAGGTATAATAAGCAAAGGGCAGGTCTGTGGGACCAGCAGGTCTGACTGCACTGGGGCACAGGGAGCCCTGTTTTCCTTCTGGGCTGCCCAGTGTTAGGCTGAGAGTGATGCTGAAGATGAGATAGTAATTCAGCAGCATAAAACATAACTCAAAAAAGAAGTTTTTAATGGTGGTCTCACACAGAAAAAGAAGAAGTTCTATAAGGATTCCTAATTAAATTGCACAGGATTAACTCAAGGAAATCTGTCCCAGCTTGTTAATGTGTTCTTTTAACAGCCCAATATGCCCAGAGTGAAGAAATGTCCAACAGCAGCTCCATCAACCACTTCCTCCTGCTCCCATTGGCAGACACGCGGCAGCTGCAGCTCC
>JAREIS010000952.1:0-37117 GCA_030060385.1 Muscicapa striata striata
ATTCCCATTCCCATTTCCCTCTCCCTCTCCCTTCTCCATCCCCATTTCCCTCTCCCTTCTCCATCCCCATTTCCCTCTCCCTCCTCCATTCCCATTTCCCTCTCCCCCTTTCCTCTCCCCTCTCCCCTCTCCCTTTTCCACTCACTCCTCCATTCCCATTCCCCTTTCCCTCTCCCTTTATTCCTTTTTCCCTCTCCATTTTCCATTTCCCTCTCCCCTTCCCCTCTCCCTCCTCCATTCCCACTCCCATTCCCATTTCCCTCTCCCCTCTCCCTCCTCCATTCCCATTCCCATTTCCCTCTCCCCTCTCCCTCCTCCATTCCCATTTCCCTCTCCCCCTTCCCTCTCCCCTCTCCCTTCTCCATTCCCTCCTTCATTCCCATTCCCCTTTCCCTCTCCCTTTATTCCTTTTTCCCTCTCCATTTTCCATTTCCCTCTCCCCTTCCCCTCTCCCTCCTCCATTCCCACTCCCATTCCCATTTCCCTCTCCCCTTTCCCTCCTCCATCCCCATTTCCCTCTCCCTCCTCCATTCCCATTCCCATTTCCCTCTCCCTCCTCCATTCCCATTCCCATTTCCCTCTCCCCTCTCCAATCCCCTTTCCCTCTCCCTCCTCCCTCCTCCATTCCCATTTCCCTCTCCCCTTTCCCTCTCCTCTCTCTCTCCTTCACTCCCTTTTTCCTCTCCCCTTCTCCCTCCTCCATTTCCATTCCCATTCCCATTTCCCTCTCCCCTCTTCCTCCATTCCCATTCCCCTTTCCCTCTCCCCTCCTCCATTCCCATTTCCCTCTCCCCTCTCCAATCCCCTTTCCCTCTCCCCACTCCCATTCCCATTTCCCTCTCCCCTTTCCCTCTCCTCTCTCTCTCCTTCACTCCCTTTTCCCTCTCCCCTCCTCCCTCCTCCATTCCCATTTCCCTCTCCCCTCTCCAATCCCCTTTCCCTCTCCCTCCTCCCTCCTCCATTCCCATTTCCCTCTCCCCTCTCCCTCTATTCCCATTCCCATTTCCCTCTCCCTCCTCCAATCCCCTTTCCCTCTCCCTCCTCCCTCCTCCATTCCCATTTCCCTCTCCCCTCTCCCATTCCCATTTCCCTCTCCCCTCTCCCTCTATTCCCATTCCCATTTCCCTCTCCCCTCTCCAATCCCCTTTCCCTCTCCCCTCTCTCTCCTTCACTCCCTTTTCCCTCTCCCCTCTCCCTCCTCCAACCCCATTCCCATTTCCCTCTCCCCTCTCCAATCCCCTTTCCCTCTCCCCTCTCCAATCCCCTTTCCCTCTCCCCACTCCCATTCCCATTTCCCTCTCCCCACTCCCATTCCCATTTCCCTCTCCCCACCCTCCCCTCCCCCAGCCCCGGACCCTCCCCCACGTCCTCTCCGAGGTTCTCACCTGCCAGCCCGACCCTCCCTCCCTGTCCCTCTCGGTGACGCTGGACGGGCGCTCCCTGTTCTGGTTCGATTTCCCGGGATCGCGCTGGAACCCCGGGCTGCCCTCGCTGCCGCCCTGGCCGCCGGCGCTGGAGTCTCCCCGGGACATCCTCCCCGAGTCGCAGCTCTGCCGGGAAATCCTGCGGCAGCTCGGCCAGATCCTCACCGGCCGCCTGCCCGAGGGCAGGGGTAGGGCACGGGGGATTGGGGAAATGGGGGAAATTTGGGGTGGGAAAAGTGGGGAATGGGGGGGAAAAATTGGGGAGGGAAAAGTGAGGAATGGAGGAAAAAAATTGGGTTGGGAAAAGTGGGGAATGGGGGAAAAATTGGGAGAGGGAAGGGAAGTGTGGGAAAAAAAATTGGGTTGGGAAAAGTGAGGAATGGGGGGAAAAATTTGGGGTGGGAAAAGTGGGGAATGGGGAAAAATTGGGAGAGGGAAGGAAAGTGTGGGAAAAAATTGGGGTGGGAAAAGTGAGAATGGGGAAAAAAATTGGGGTGGGAAAAGTGGGGAATGGGGGAAAAAAATTGGGGCGGGGAAATTGAGGAATGGGGGAAAATTTGGGGTGGGAAAAGTGAGGAATGGGGGAAAAAAATTGTGAGAGGGAAGGGAAGTGTGGGAAAAATTTGGAATGGGAAAAGTGGGGAATGGGGGGAAAAAATTGGGGTGGGAAATTGAGGAATGGGGGAAAAATTTGGGGTGGGAAAAGGGGGGAATGGGGGAAAAATTGGGAGAGGGAAGGGAAGTGTGGGAAAAAAATTGGGGTGGGAAAAGTGAGGAATGGGGGAAAAATTGGGGTGGGAAATTGAGGAATGGGGGAAAAAAATTGGGGTGGGAAATTGAGGAATGTGGGGAAAGAATTGGGTTGGGAAAAGTGGGGAATGGGAAAAAAATTGTGAGAGGGAAGGGAAATGTGGGAAAAAATTGGGGTGGGAAAAGTGAGGAATGGGGGAAAAAATTGGGGTGGGAAATTGAGGAATAGGGGAAAATTTTGGGGTGGGAAAAGTGGGGAATGGGGGAAAAATTTTGGGGTGGGAAACTGAGGAATGGGGGAAAAATTTGGGGTGTGAAAAGTGGGGAATGGGGGAAAAAAATTGGGAGAGGGAAGGAAAAATGGAAAAAAAAATTGGGGTGGGAAAAGTGAGGAATGGGGAAAAATTGGAGTTGGGAAAAGTGGGGAATGGGGAAAAATTGGGGTGGGAAACTGAGGAATGGGGAAAAAAATTGGGGTGGGAAATTGAGGAATGTGGGGAAAGAATTGGGGTGGGAAAAGTGAGGAATGGGGGAAAAAATTGTGAGAGGGAAGGGAAGTGTGGGAAAGAATTGGGGTGGGAAAAGTGGGGAATGGGGGAAAAATTTGGGGTGGGAAATTGAGAATGGGGGAAAAATTGTGAGAGGGAAGG
This sequence comes from Muscicapa striata striata, assembly GCA_030060385.1. NCBI lineage: Eukaryota > Metazoa > Chordata > Aves > Passeriformes > Muscicapidae > Muscicapa > Muscicapa striata. Next base: position 2,825 of record JAREIS010000952.1, read on the forward strand.
GAAGTGTGGGAAAAATTGGGGTGGGAAAAGTGAGAAATGGGGGGAAAAAGTTGGGGTGGGAAAAGTGGGGAATGGGGGAAAAAATTGGGGTGGGAAAAGTGAGGAATGGAGGAAAAAAATTGGGAGAGGGAAGGGAAGTGTGGGAAAAATTTGGAATGGGAAAAGTGAGGAATGGGGGGGAAAAAAATTGGGTTGGGAAAAGTGAGGAATGGGGGAAGGGAAAAAATTGGGGGGGGAAATTGAGGAATGGGGAAAAAGGAAAAAAAATTGGGGTGGGAAATTGAGGAATGTGGGGAAAATTTGGGGTGGGAAAAGAATGGGGGAAAAATTTGGGGTGGGGGAAAATTGAGAGGGAAGGAAGTGAGAGGGGAATGAGGGGAAAAATTTGGGGTGGGAAAAGTGAGGAATGGGGGAAAAAAATTGTGAGGAAGGGAAGGGAAGTGTGGGGAAAAATTGGGGTGGGAAAAGTGAGGAATGGGGGGAAAAATTTGGGGTGGGAAAAGTGAGGAATGGGGGAAAAAATTGGGGTGGGAAATTGAGGAATGGGGGAAAAATTTGGCGTGGGAAAGGTGGGAAAATTTGGGATAGAGGGACGGAAATGTGGGAAAATTTGGGGTGGGAAAAGTGAGGAATGGGGAAAAAAATTGGGAGAGGGAAGGGAAGTGTGGGAAAAATTTGGAATGGGAAAAGTGAGGAATGGGGGGAAAAATTGGGGTGGGAAATTGAGGAATGGGGGATAAAAGGGGTGGGAAAGGTGGGAAAATTTGGGATAGAGGGACGGGAATTGTGGGAAAAAATTTGGGGTGGGAAAAGTGGGAAATTGTGGGAATTTCGGGGGACGGAGGAGTGGGAAAAGTGGGGAAATTTTGGGCTGAAAAAGGTGGGATATGGGGGAAAAAATGGGATGAAGGGATGGAAAACATGGGAAATTTTGGGGATGGAGAGAGAAAATTTGGGGATGGAGGGATGGAAGATGGAGGGGGGGATGGGGTGGGAAAAGGGAAAAAAGTTGGGGTGGGAAAGGTGGGAAATGGGGGGAAATTTGGGGATGACGGGATGGAAAATGTGGGAAAATTATTCCCATTATTCCCATTAATCCCATTAACCCATCAATCCCATAGATCCCATTATTGCCATTATTCCATTATCCCATTCATTCCATTAACCCCATCAATCCCTTTCCCCCATTATCCCCATTATCCCCATTATCCCATCAACCCCATTATCCTCATTATCCCCATTATCCTCATTATCCCATCAACCACATTAACCCCATTAACCCCATTATCCCATTATCCCATTTATCCCATTAACCCCATCAATCCATTTTCCCCATTATCCCCATTATCCCCATTATCCCCATTATCCCCATTATCCCATTAACCCATCAATCCCATAGATCCCATTATCCCCATTATCCCATTAACCCCATTATTCCATTATCCCATTCATTCCATTAACCTCATCAATCCCTTTCCCCCATTATCCCCATTATCCCCATTATCCTCATTATCCCATCAACCTCATTATCCCCATTAACCCCATGATCCCATTTATCCCATTAACCCCATCAATCCCATTATCCCCATTATCCCCATTATCCCCATTATCCCCATTATCCCATCAATCCCATAGATCCCATTATCCCCATTAATCCCATTACACCATTATCCCATTATTCCCATCAATCCCATTATCCCATTAATTCCCATTAATCCCATCAATCCCATTATCCCATTAATCCCTTTTCCCCATTAATCACATTATCCCATTATCCCCATTAACCCATCAATCCCATCAATCCCATTATCCCATTAATTCCCATTAACCCCATCAATCCCATTATCCCATTAATCCCTTTTCCCCATTAATCACATTATCCCATTATCCCCATTAACCCATCAATCCCATCAATCCCATAGATCCCATTGTCCCCATTACCCCATTATTCCATTACACCATTATCCCATTATTCCCATTACCCCACTATTCCATTAATCCCATTACACCATTATCCCATTATTCCCATTATTCCCATCAATCCTATTATGCCATCAATCCCATTAATTCCATTATCCCATCAATCCCATTATCCCATTAATCCCTTTTCCCCATTATCCCCATTCTCCCATTAATCCTTTTTCCCCATTATCCCCATTATCGATTAACCCATTAATTCCCATTAACCCCATCAACCCCATTATCCCCATTATCCCATCAATCCCATTAACCCCATCAATCCCTTTTTCCCCATTAACCCATTACCCATCAATCCCATTATCCCCATTATCCCATTAACCCATTCATTACATTAACCTCATCAATCCCTTTTTTCCCACTATCCCCATTATCCCCGTTATCCCATCAATCCCGTTAATCCTTTTTCCCCATCAATCCCATCAATCCCTTTTTCCCATTATCCCCATTATCCCATCAATCCCATAGATCCCATTACTCCATTATTCCCATTATTCCATTAATCCCATTACACCATTATCCCATTATCCCCATTATTCCATTATTCCCGTCAATCCCATTATCTCCATTATCCCATCAATCCCATTACCCCCTTAATTCCCATTAACCCCATCAATCCCATTAATCCTTTTTCCCCATTATCCACATTATCCATTAACCCATAAATTCCCAATAACCCCATCAACCCCATTATCCCATCAATCCCATTAACCCCATCAATCCCATTATCCAATTATCCCATTATCCCATTAACCCCATCAATCCCATTATCCCATCAATCCCATCAATCCCATCAATCCCATTATCCCATTAATCCCATTAACCCCATCTATCCCATTAACCCATTTATCCCATTATCCCCATCAATCCCATTAACCACATCAATCCCATTATCCCATTAACCCCATCAATCCCATTATCCCATTATCCCATTACCCCCATCAATCCCATTACCCCATTATCCCATTAACCCCATCAACCCCATTAACCCCATTAACCCCATCAATCCCATTAATCCCATTAACCCCATCAATCCCATTATCCCCATCAATCCCATTAACCCCATCAATCCCATTATCCCCATCAATCCCATTATCCAATTATCCCATTATCCCATTAACCCCATCAATCCCATTACCCCATTATCCCATTAACCCCATCAATCCCATTAACCCCATCAATCCCATTAACCCATTTATCCCATTACCCCACTATCCCATTAACCCCTTCATGCCCATCACCCCCAGCCATCCCGGCCATCTCCGTTTTCCGGCGCTGCGCTCAGTGCCGGCGCAGCCCAACACCTTGGTGTGCCTGGTGGAGAACATCTTCCCGCCCGTGCTGGACATCGGCTGGGCAGTGGCCGGAGCCGTGGTCACTCAGGGGGTCACTCAGGGTCCCTTTGTCCCCAACGCCGACCTCACCTTCAGCCGCATCTCGCGCATTCCCGTCACCCCCCAGCCCGGAGCCGTCTACGCCTGCGTGGTCACCTCCAGCAGGGACAACGCCACCATGGTGGCCTACTGGGGTCAGATGGGCTTTGGGGCTTTGGGGGATTTTTTTGGGATTTGGGGGATTTTTGGGGATTTTTTGGCATATTTTTGGGATTTTTTTTGGATTTTTTTGGGATTTTTTTGTGATTTTTTGGGGGATTTTTTTGGGTTTTGGGGGATTTTTTTGTGATTTTTTTTTGTGATTTCTTTTGGGTTTTGGGGATTTTGGGGATTTGGGGGATTTTTTTATTTTTTGGGATTTTTTTGTGATTTTTTTTGTAATTTTTTGGGGCTTTTGGGGGATTTTTTGGGGATTATTTGGGGTTTTTGGGGGATTTTTTGTGATTTTTTTGTGATTTTTTTTGTGATTTTTTTATGATTTTTGGGGTTTTGGGAATATTTTGGGGATATTTGGGGTTTTTTGGTGATTTTTTAAAAATTTTTTTTGTGATTTCTTTTGTGATTTTTGAGGTTTTGGGGGATTTTTTGGGGATTATTTGGGATTTTTAAATATTTTCTGGGATTTTTGGGGATTTTTTGGGGGGTTTTTTTTGGATTTTTTGGGATATTTTGGGGATTTTGGGGGGGATTTTTGAGGATTTTTCGGGGGATTTGGGCGGATTTTTTGAGATTTTTTGGGAATTTTTTTTGGGGGGTATTTATTTGGGAGTTTTTAGGGATTATTGGGGGATTCTTTGGGGATTTTTCGGAGATTTGGGGGGGATTTTTTGGGTGTTTTTGAATTATTTTTGGTAGGAGTTTTGGGTCTTTTGTGTTGTTTTGGGTGATTTTTCTGTATTTTTCTGGTATTTTGGGGTATTTTGGGGGTGATTTTGGGATGATTTTTTTGTGATTTTGGGGTGCATTTTGTTGTATTTTGGGGTGTATTTGGGAGTAATTTTGTTGTATTTTGGGGTGATTTTGGGATGATTTTTGGGGTGATTTTTGAGGTATATTTTGTGTAATTTTGGGTCATTTTTGTGTGATTTTGGGGTCATTTTGGGGTGATTTTGGTGTATTTTGAGGTGATTTTGGGGTTCTTTTGGGGCGTATTTTGTGTAATTTTTGGGTCATTTTGTGTGATTTTGGGGTGATTTTTGTGTGATTTTGGGGAGATTTTTGTGTGATTTTGGGGAGATTTTTGGGAATTTTTTTGGTGATTTTGGTGAATTTTGGGGACATTTTGGGATGATTTTTGGGATGATTTTTGGGGTGTGTTTTGTGTAATTTTGGGGTGATTTTGGGGTGATTTTTGGGTGATTTTTTTGGTGATTTTGGTGAATTTTGGGGGAGATTTTCGGGTGATTTTTGGTGGCGGCTTTGGGGACATCCCAGGGGACAGAAGTGACCTCGGGTTGTGTCCGCAGTGGCTCCGGACACGGCGCTGGACGAGCAGCTGGACACGGCGCTGGCCGGAGCCGCGCTGGCCCTGGGCATCGTCCTGGCCCTGCTGGGGGCCGTGCTGGCCCTGCTGGCCCGCAGGGACAGAATGGTACGGAGATAATCCCGGCCTAAACTCAGTCCTAGGCCTGGTTCTGGGCCTGGGCATCGTCCTGGCCCTGCTGGGGGCTGCGCTGGCCCTGCTGGCCCGCAGGGACAGAACGGTACGGAGATAATCCCGGCCTAAACTCGGTTCTAGGCCTGGTCCTAGGCCTGGTTCTGGTTCTGGTTCTGGTTCTGGCCCTGGGCATCATCCTGGCCCTGCTGGGGGCTGCGCTGGCCCTGCTGGCCCACAGGGACAGAACGGTACGGAGATAATCCTGGCCTAAACTCGGTTCTGGGCCTGGTTCTGGGCCTGGTTCTGGTTCTGGTTCTGGGCCTAGGCATCGTCCTGGCCCTGCTGGCCTGCAGGGACAAGAACAGTCCAGGGATAATCCCGGCCTAGGCCTGGTTCTGGGCCTGGTTCTGATCCCAGTTCTGATTCTGATTCTGGTCCTGATCCTGGTCCCTATCCCAGTCCCAATCCCAGTCCCGGTCCTGATCCGAACCCTGAGCCCAGTCCCAATCCTAGTCCTGCTTCCAGTCTCAGCCCTGATCCCAGTCCTAGCACTAATCCCGATCCTTTTACCAGTCCTGGTTTTTATCCCAGCCCTGATCCCAGTTCTAGCCCTAATCCCAGTCCAGATCCCAGTCCTGGTTCTGATCCCAGTCCCAGTCCCGGTTCTGGTCCCAGTCCTGGTTCTAATCCCAGTCCCGATACCAGTCCTGGTTCTGATCCCAATCCTGGTTCTGATCCCAATCCCAGTCCCAGTTCCAGTCCCACTCCTGGTTCTAATCTCAGCCCTGATTCCAGTCCCAATCCCAGTCCTGGTCCTGCTCCAAACCCTGATCCCGGTCCCAATCCTAGTCCTGCTTCCAGTTTCAATCCTGATCCCAGTCCTAGTCTTAATCCCGATCCTTTTACCAGTCCTGGTTTTTATCCCAGCCCTGATCCCAGTTCTAGCCCTAATCCCAGTCCAGATCCCAATCCTGGTTCTAATCCCAGACTCAATCCCAGCCCTGATCCAAGTCGCAGCCCTAATCCCAGTCCCAATCCCAGTCCTGGTTCTGATCCCAGCCCCAATCCCAGCCCTGATCCCAGTCCTGATCCCATTCCCAGTCCCGGTTCTGGTCCCAATCCCAATCCCAGTTCTGATCCCAGTCCTGGTTCTGATCCCAGTCCCAGTCCCAATCCCAGTCCCGGTTCCAATCCCAATCCCAATCCTTATCAATCCCGCCTCGGGGGTGACAATTCAGAAATTTGGGAATTGTGGGAATTTGGGAATTGTTCCCAAATCTGGGTTTTGGGGGTAACAATTCAGGAATTCAGGAATTGTCCCCAAATCCGGGTTTTGGGGGTGACAATTCAGGAATTTGGGAATTGTCCCCAAATCCGGGTTTTGGGGGTGACAATTCAGGAATTTGGGAATTGTCCCCAAATCCGGGTTTTCCCTCCGCAGGTTGAGTAGATCGGCGCGGGAATCCGGAATTAATTTGGGAACTAAACCCGGCTTTTCCTAAATAAATCCGAGCTTTGGGCAAATTCCACGGCCTTGTTTGTCACATTCCTGGTTCTGGTTCTGGTTTTAGTCCTGGGCCTGGTTCTGGTCCTGGTTGTGATCCCGGTCCCGGTTCTGATCCTGATCCTTGGCTTTGATCCTGATCCTGGTCTGGGTCCCAGTTCTGATCCCAGCCCTGATCCCGGTCCTGGTCCCGGTTCTAATCCCAGCTCTGATTCCAGTCCTGATCCCGGTCCTGGTCCCGGTTCTAATCCCAGCTCTGATTCCAGTCCTGATCCTGGTTCCGGTTTTAATCCCAGTTCTGATCCTGGTCCCGATCCTGGTCCTGATTCCAGTTCTGTTCCTATTGTGATCCCAGTCCTGATCCCGGTCCTAATCCTGATCCTGGTCCTAATCCTGATCCCGGTCCTAATCCTGATCCTGGTTCTAGTCCCAGTTCTGATTCCAGTTCTGATCCCGGTTCTGATCCTCATCCCCGTTCTGATCCTGGTTTTAACCCTGATCCCGATTCTGATCCTGATCCCAGTTTTAACCCTGATCCTGACCCCGATTCTGATCCTGATCCTGGTTTTAACCCTGATCCTGATTCTGATCCTGATCCCGGTTTTAACCCTGATCCCGATCCAGATTCTGATCCTGATCCCGGTTTTAACTCTGATCCTGACCCCGATTCTGATCCTAATCCTGGTTTTAACCCTGATCCTGACCCCAATTCTGATCCTAATCCTGGTTTTAACCCTGATCCTGATCCCGGTTCTGATCCTGGTCCTGGTTCCAACTCCCGGAGTGGCCCAGAGTGCTCCCAGTTCATCCCAGTGGTCCCAGTTCATCCCAGTCCCTCCCAGTTCCCTCCCAATCCCCTCTCAGTTCCCACCCAGTCCCTCCCAGTCCCCTCCCAGTTTATCCCAATCCTCTCCCAGTCCCTCCCAGTTCCCTCCCAGTCCCTCCCAGTTCACTCCCAGTGCTCCCAGTGCTCCCAGTTCCCTCCCAGTTTATTCCTGTCCCTCCAAATTCACTCCCAGCCCCTCCCAGTTTATCCCAGCGCCTCCCAGTTAATCTCAATCTCCTCTCAATCCCCTCCCAGTTCATCCCAATCCCCTCCCAGTCCCTTCCAGTTTATCTCAGTCCCTCCCGGTCTCTCCCAGTTCACTCCCAGTGCTACCAGTAACAGTCCCTGGTGCTCCCAGTTCCCTCCCAGTTCATCCCAGTCCCTCCCAGTCTCTCCCAGTTCACTCCCAGTGCTCCCAGTAACAGCTCCCGGTGATCCCAGTCCCTCCCAGTTTATCCTAATCCCCTCCCGGTTCATCCCAATTTTTCCCAATCCCCTCCCAGTTCATCCCAGTCTATCCCAGTCCCTCCCAATCCCCTCCCAGTGCTCCCAGTTCCTCCCAGTTCACTCCCAGTTTATCCCGGTTTATCGCAGTTCACTCCCAGTCTATCCCAGTCCCTCCCAGGTCACTCCCAGTGCTCCCAGTCCATCCCAGTTTATCCCAATCCCCTCCCAGTTCATCCCAGTCCATCCCAGTTCATCCCAGTCTATCCCAGTCCCTCCCAATCCCCTCCCAGTGCTCCCAGTTCCTCCAAGTTCACTCCCAGTCCCTCCCAGTCGATCCCAGTCCCTCCCAATCCGCTCCCAGTTCACTCCCAGTCCATCCCAGTCCCTCCCAGTTCATCCCAGTCTATCCCAGTCCCTCCCAATCCCCTCCCAGTCCCTCCCAGTTTATCCCAGTTCACTCCCAGTCGATCCCAGTCCCTCCCAATCCGCTCCCAGTTCATCCCAATTTTTCCCAATCCCCTCCCAGTTCATCCCAGTCTATCCCAGTCCCTCCCAATCCCCTCCCAGTGCTCCCAGTTCCTCCAAATTCACTCCCAGTTTATCCCAGTCCCTCCCAGTCTATCCCAGTCCCTCCCAATCCCCTCCCAGTTCCTCCCAGTTCCTCCCAGTTCCTCCCAGTTCCTCCCAGTTCACTCCCAGTTTATCTCAGTTTATCGCAGTTCACTCCCAGTCTATCCCAGTCCCTCCCAGGTCACTCCCAGTGCTCCCAGTCCATCCCAGTTTATCCCAATCCCCTCCCAGTTCATCCCAGTCTATCCCAGTCCCTCCCAATCCCCTCCCAGTGCTCCCAGTTCCTCCAAATTCACTCCCAGTTTATCCCAGTTCACTCCCAGTCGATCCCAGTCCCTCCCAATCCCCTCCCAGTTCATCCCAGTCCATCCCAGTTCATCCCAGACTATCCCAGTCCCTCCCAATCCCCTCCCAGTGCTCCCAGTTCACTCCCAGTCCCTCCCAGTTCACTCCCAGTCCCTCCCAGTTTATCCCAGTTCATCCCAGTCCGCAGAGTCCCTGTCGCGGCCGCCGCCCGCCCAGCCCTGCCCGGCACCGAGTGACGCGCGGCCGCCGCCGCCGCCCATTGGGCGCCCCCAAAAATGTCCCCAAATGTCCCCAAAACGTCCCCGCCCAGGGGGTGGCACCCGCGGGGGGGGGGGGCCGAGAGGGGAGACAGCGCTTCCCAGTTCGTCCCAGTTTGTCCCAGTTTATCCCAGTTCATCCCAGTCCGCGATGCTGCCGCTGCTGCTGGCGGCGCTCGGCGCGCCCGGCGCAGGTGAGCGGGGGGGGGGCGCGGATTTGGGGGGAAAATTTGGGGAAAAAAAAGGAAAATTTGGGAAAAAGTGAAGTTGGGATAAAGAGGAAATTTGGGGGGACTCCGCCCTGTAAGATTTTTTGGGGGACGCGGATTTTGGGGTGAAAAATCGGGAATTTGGGGAGGTTTGGGGGAAGCTCCGCCCTCTGAGATTTGGGGGCGGGCGGATTTTGGGGAAAAATTTGGGGAAAAAAAGGGAAAATTTGGGAAAAAGTGAAGTTGGGATAAAGAGGAAATTTGGGGGGACTCCGCCCTAAAAGATTTTTTTGGGGGGACGCGGATTATGGGGTGAAAAATCGGGAATTTGGGGACTTTAGGGGAAGCTCCGCCCTCTGAGAGTGAGGGGGGGAGCGCGGATTTTCGGGAAAAATTTGGGGGAAAAAGGAAAATTTGGGAAAAAGTGAAGTTGGGATAAAGAGGAAATTTGGGGGGACTCCGCCCTGTAAGATTTTTTGGGGGGACGCGGATTTTGGGGTGAAAAATCGGGAATTTGGGGAGGTTTGGGGGAAGCTCCGCCCTCTGAGAGTGAGGGGGGAGCGCGGATTTTGGGGAAAAATTTGGGGAAAAAAAAGGAAAATTTGGGAAAAAGTGAAGTTGGGATAAAGAGGAAATTTGGGGGACTCCGCCCTAAAAGATTTTTTTTGGGGGGGACGCGGATTTTGGGGCGAAAAATCGGGAATTTGGGGAGGTTTGGGGGAAGCTCCGCCCTGTAAGATTTGGAACGGGGGGGGCGGATTTTGGGGAAAAATTTGGGGAAAATTTGTAAAAATTTGGGAAAAAGTGAAGCTGGTTAAAAGGGGAAATTTGGGGGACTCCGCCCTAAAAGATTTTTTTGGGGGGGGACGCGGATTTTGGGGTGAAAAATTGAGAATTTGGGGAAGTTTAGAGGAGGCTCCGCCCTAAAAGATTTGGGGGAGAGGGGAGCGCGGATTTTGGGGAAAAATTTTGGGAAAAAAAGGGAAAATTTGGGAAAAAGTGAAATTGGGATAAAGAGGAAATTTGGGGGGACTCCGCCCTAAAAGATTTTTTTTGGGGGGGACGCGGATTTTGGGGTGAAAAATTGGGAATTTGGGGAGGTTTGGGGGAAGCTCCGCCCTATAAGATTTGTGGGGGGGAGGACGGATTTTGGGGAAAAATTTGGGGAAAAAAAGGGAAAATTTGGGAAAAAGTGAAGTTGGGATAAAGAGGAAATTTGGGGGACTCCGCCCTAAAAGATTCTTTTTGGGGGGACGCGGATTTTGGGGTGAAAAATCGGGAATTTGGGGACTTTAGGGGAAGCTCCGCCCTCTGAGAGTGAGGGGGGGAGCGCGGATTTTCGGGAAAAATTTGGGGAAAAAAAGGGGAAAAATAGGGAAAAAGTGAAGCTGGGATAAAGAGGAAATTTGGGGGGACTCCGCCCTAAAAGATTTTTTTTGGGGGGGACGCGGATTTTGGGGTGAAAAATAGGGAATTTGTGGAGGTTTGGGGGAAGCTCCGCCCTCTGAGATTTGGGGGCGGGCGGATTTTGGGGAAAAATTTGGGGAAAAAAGGGAAAATTTGGGAAAAAGTGAAGTTGGGATAAAGAGGAAATTTGGGGGACTCCGCCTAAAAGATTTTTGGGGGAACGCGGATTTTGGGGTGAAAATTGGGAATTGTGGGAGGTTCCGCCCTATAAGATTTGGAACGGGGGGCGCGGATTTTGCGGAAAATTTGGGGGAAATTTGGGAAAATCCATGAAATATTTAAGAAAAAAACAAAAATTTGAAACAAAAAATCACTAAAAAAAAAAAAACTAATTTTTTTTTTTTTAATTTTTATCTTTTTCGTCGCCAGCCCCTTTCGTGCTGCAGGTGGCCTCGTGGTGCTCGCTGGCCACCAACGGCTCCCTGGTGGCCACCAACGACTCGCAGTGGCTGCAGCTGTCGCTGTCGCATGTGCCCCTGCTCTGCGGGGACCTGCGGGGACACCCAGCCCAGCCCTGTCCCGGCGCGGGGGACCCCTGGTGGCACTTGGGGACAACCTGGCGCGGGCCCTGGAGAAGGAGCCGCGGTGGGGACAGAGGCTGGGCCAGAGGCTGCGGCTGTGCCGGGAGCTGCCCCCGAGGGTGTGGCCACCGGCCAGCGGTGAGGGGACATTGGGGACACTGGGGACATTGGGGGTATTGGGGGAATTGGGGACATTGGGGGATTTGGGACATTGGGGACATTGGGGACACTGGGGGGGAATTGGGGCCAGCGGCTGTGGCTGTGCCGGGAGCTGCCCCCGAGGGTGTGGCCACCGGCCCGCGGTGAGGGGACACTGGGGACACTGGGGACATTGGGGACATTGGGGGTATTGGGGGGATTGGGGGAACATTGGGGGTATTGGGGGACTGGGGACATTGGGGACATTGGGGACATTGGGGGATTGGGGCCAGAGGCTGCGGCTGTGCCGGGAGCTGCCCCCAAAGGTGTGGCCACCGGCCAGCGGTGAGGGGACACTGGGGACACTGGGGACATTGGGGGTATTGGGGGGATTGGGGACATTGGGGGGAATTGGGGACATTGGGGGGATTTGGGATTGGGGACATTGGGGACATTGGGGGTATTGGGGGATTGGGGACATTGGGGGCATTGGGGACACTGGGGATATTGGGGTATTGGGGACATTGGGGACACTGGGGATATTGGGGTATTGGGGACATTGGGGACACTGGGGACATTGGGGGGATTGGGGGGATTGAGGGCATTTGGGGGAACTGGGGACATTGGGGACATCGGGAGAATTTGGGATATTGGGGCCATTGAGAGCGTTGGGAATGTTGGGAACATTGGGGACATTGGGGGGATTGGGGACATTGGGGACACTGGGGACATTGGGGGGAATTGGGATTGGGGACATTGGGGGTATTGGGGGGAACTGGGGACATTGGGGACACTGGGGACATTGGGGGTATTGGGGACATTGGGGACATTGGGGGTATTGGTGGTATTGGGGACATTGGGGACATTGGGGACACTGGGGACATTGGGGACATCGGGAGAATTTGGGATATTGGGGCCATTGAGAGCGTTGGGAATGTTGGGAACATTGGGGACATTGGGGGGATTGGGGACATTGGGGACACTGGGGGCATTGGGGACATTAGGGGTATTGGGGGGATTGGGGACATTGGGGACACTGGGGACATTGGGGACATTGGAGGGATTGGGGGCATTGGGGACTTTGGGGACACTGAGGGGAATTGAGGACATTGGGGACACTTGGGACATTTGGGGATTTGGGGACATTGGGGACTTTGGGGGTATTGGGGGAGTTGAGGTCATTTGGGGACATTGGGGACATTTGGGGGAATTGGGGACACTTAGGGGACACTGGGGACATTGGGGACCTTTGAGGGGATTTGGGAGCATTGACAGGATTGGGGCGTTGGGGACATTTGGGGACATTGGGGACTTTGGGGGTATTGGGGGAATTGAGGACATTTGGGGACATTGGGGACATTTGGGGGAATTGGGGACACTTAGGGGACACTGGGGACATTGGGGACCTTTGAGGGGATTTGGGAGCATTGACAGGATTGGGGCGTTGGGGACATTTGGGGACATTGGGGACTTTGGGGTATTGGGGGAATTGAGGACATTTGGGGACATTGGGGGTTTTGGGGGACACTGGGGACATTTGGGGACATTGGCAGCCATTTTGTGGCCCGCTTTGGGGACATCTAGTGGCCATTTTGGACACAATTTGGGGGCCATTTTGGGACACACTGTGAGGGACATTTGGGGACATTTTGGCGCCACTTTGGGGCCGTTTGGAGGCACATTTGGCACCATTTTGGGGACACATTTGGGACACATTTGGGGCTATTTTGGGACAATTTTGGGGCCATTTTGAGGCTCACCTCGGAGACGTTGGCGGCCATTTTGTGGGGCACTTTGGGGACATCTAGTGGCCATTTTGGGGACATCTAGTGGCCATTTTGGGGACATTGGCAGCCATTTTGTGGGGCACACTTGGTGACAAATTCAGGACATCTGGTGCCATTTTGGAACCATTTTGGGGCCATTTTGGGGCCATTTTGGGACCATTTTGGGACCGTTTTGTGGCCCATTTTGGGGACATCTGGCGGCCATTTTGGAGACATTGTGGTGCCATTTTGGACACATTTTGGGGCCATTTTTGATGCGTATTGGGAACATTGGCGGCCATTTTGTGGGACACATTTGGTGACACCTTCAGGACACCTGCCACCATTTTGGGGACATTGGCGGCCATTTTGTGGGACACATTTGGTGACGCTGTCAGGACATCTGCCGCCATTTTGGGGACATTGGCGGCCATTTTGTGGGGCACATTTGGTGACACTGTCAGGACACCTGCCACCATTTTGGGGACATTGGCAGCCATTTTGTGGGACACATTTGGTGACACTGTCAGGACACCTGCCGCCATGTTGGGGACATTGGCGGCCATTTTGTGGGGCACATTTGGTGACACTGTCAGGACACCTGCCACCATTTTGGGGACATTGGCAGCCATTTTGTGGGACACATTTGGTGACACTGTCAGGACACCTGCCGCCATTTTGGGGACATTGGCGGCCATTTTGTGGGACACATTTGGTGACACCTTCAGGACACCTGCCGCCATTTTGGGGACATTGGCGGCCATTTCGGGCACATTTGAGACACATTTTAGGGACATTTTGGGACACATTTGGAGGCGCATTTTGGGGCCATTTTGGACCCATTTTGGGACACGTTGAGTGGCCATTTTGTGGGGCACATTTGGTGACACCATCATGACATCTGGGGCCATTTTGGGGCCATTTTGGGCACATTTGGGACACATTTGGGACCATTTTGGGACACATTTTTGGGACATTTTGAGACACATTTGGGGGCCATTTTGGGGACGTTGGTGGCCATTTTGTGGGGCATATTTGGTGACACTGTCACGACATCTGGGGCCATTTTGGGGCCATTTTGGGCACATTTGGGACACATTTTGGGGTACATTTTGGGACACATTTTTGGGACATTTGAGACGTTTTGGATGCATTTTGGGGACATTGGCGGCCATTTTTGGGACACATTTAGTGACACCATCATGACATCCAGGGCCATTTGGGGCCATTTTGATGCATTTTGGGAAACATTGGTGGCCATTTTGTGGGACACATTTAGTGACACCATCACGACATCTGGGGCCATTTTGGGGCCATTTTGGGCACATTTGGGACCATTTTGGGACACATTTTTGGGACATTTTGAGACACATTTGGAACCATTTTGGAAACATTGGGGCCATTTTGTGTTTTGGACACATTTTTGATGACACCATCACAACATCTGGGGCCATTTTTTTGTGATTCCGCCATTTTTTGTCACATTCTGGGGCCATTTTGGGGCCATTTTGATGCATTTTTGTGCAGTGACACCATCACGACATCCGGGGCCATTTTGTGACCGCATTGTCACATTCTGGCGCCATTTTGTGCAGTGACACCATCTCAACATCTGGGGCCATTTTGTGACCGCCTTGTCACATTCTGGCGCCATTTTGGGCCCATCTGGTCCCGTTTTGTGACCATTTGACCCTGTTTTGAGGCCATGCGGTGACACCAGGCCACCTCCCCGATGTCCCTTTGTGTCCCCAGCGCCGCCGCGGCTGCGCATCGTCCCCGAGCGCTCGGGCCACGCCCTGGCCCTGACGTGCCACGCCTGGGGCTTCACCCCCCCCAAGATCACCCTGAGCTGGCTCCGGAACGGGCTCGTGCTCGGGGACACTCGGGGACAATCGTGGGTGCTGCCGGTGGGGGACGGAACCTTCCGGGCCCAGGTGACGATCGAGGTGGCACCGGAAACAAGGGACACCTTGGAGTGCTCGGCGCTGCACCCCAGCCTGGAGGAGCCCGTCAGCGTCACCTGGGGTGAGGATTTGGGGTAGTTTTGGGATTTGGGGGGTTTGGGGATTTTTTGGGATTTTTTGGGATTTTTTTGGGATTTTTTGGGATTTTTTGGGATTTTTTGGGAATTTTTTGGGGGGGTTTGGGAATTTCTTGAGGATTTTTTAGGGATTTTAGGGATTTTTTTGGGCACTTTTGGGGAATTTTTTTGGAATTTTTGAGGAACTTTTGGGTTTTTTTTGGGGATTTTTTTAGAGGATTTTTTGGAAATTTTTAGGGATTTCAGGGAATTTTGGGGGAATTTTTTGGGAATTTTTTTGGGAATTTTGGGGGGATTTTGAGGGGATTTTAGGGATTTTGGGGGATTTTTTTGGAATTTTTGGGAATTTTTTGGGATTTTTTAGGGATTTTTGGGGGGATTATGGGGGTTTGGGAGATTTTTTGGGGAATTTTTGGGGAAGTATTGGGATTCTGGGGGGATTTTTTGAAAATTGTTAGGGATTTTAGGGAATTTTAAGAGATTTTTGGGGGTTTTTTTGGGGCGGTTTTTTGGGGATTTTAGGGATTTTAGGGGGGATTTTTTAGGGATTTTAGGGATTTTTTTTGGGCATTTTTGGGGATTTTCTTTGGATTTTTGGGGATTTTTGGGGAAGTTTTGGAGATTTTTGGGGGGATTTTTAGGAGATTTTTTGGAAATCTTTAGGGATTTTAGGTAATTCTTTGGGGATTTTTGGGTGTTTTTTTTTGAGGGTTGGGAATTTTGGGAGATTTTTTAGGGATTTTAGGGATTTTTTTAGGGATTTTTTGGGGGATTTTTTAGGGAATTTTTGGGGAAGTTTTGGGATTTTTGGGGGGATTTTGGGGGATTTTTTGGAAATTTTTAAGGATTTTAGGGAATTTCTTGGGGATTTTGGGGGGATTTTTTTTTTTTGGGAATTTTTGGGGAATTTTGGGGGATTTTTGGGGGATTTTATTTTGGGGGGGTTTTTTTGGGGGTTGGGAATTTTGGGTGAATTTTTAGGATTTTAGGGATTTTTGGGGGGATTTTTTAGGAATTTTTTGGGAGGATTTTTGGGGGGATTTTCCGGGAATTTTTCTGCCTTTTTTCTACAATTTCCCCACCGATTTTCGCCGCATCTCCCACAATTCCGGGTGAATATTTAAAACCCCAACTCCGGCATTTTGGGGGTGACTCCCGCGGTTCCTCCCGCCATTGTCGCCTCCCCCCCGCGTTGTCCCCGCAGCCCCGGGACTGTCCCCGCGCCTGTCGCTGCTGGTGGCGCTGGCGGCGCTGGCGCTGCTGGCGGGGCTGCTCCTCCTCGCCTTCGGCCTCGGCCGCTACCTGCGCCCAGGTGAGACCCCCCTTGTCACCTTTGTCACCTTTGTCACCTTTGTCACTTTTATTCTTTGTCTCTTTCCTTTTTTTGTCTTTTTTTCTCTCTTTTTTCTCTCTTTTTTCTCACTTTTCCGTCCCTTTTTTGTCACTTTTCTGTCCCTTTTTTGTCACTTTCTGTCCATTCTTGTCATTCCTTTCTCGTCACTTTCTGTCACTTTTTTTGTCCCTTTTTTGTTTTTTTGCCACTTTCTGTCCCTTTTCTGTCTCTTCTGTCACTTTTGTCAATTTTTGTCACTTTTGTCCTTTTTTTTGTCATTTCTTGTCAATTTTTGTCACTTTCTGTCTTTTTTGTCATTTTTTCTCACTTTTTGTCACTTTTGTCACTTTTGTCACTTTTTCTCAATTTTTGTCACTTTTTGTCAATTTTATTCTTTGTCTCTTTTTTTTGTCTTTTTTTGTCTTTTTTTTTCTCTTTTTTTCTCCCTTTTTTCTCCCTTTTTTTCTTGTTTCCCTTTTTGTCACTTTCTGTCCATTCTTGTCATTCCTTTCTCGTCACTTTCTGTCACTTTTTTGTCCCTTTTTTGTTTTTTTTGCCACTTTCTGTCCCTTTTCTGTCTCTTCTGTCACTTTTGTCAATTTTTGTCACTTTTGTCCTTTTTTTGTCATTTCTTGTCAATTTTGTCACTTTCTGTCTTTTTGTCATTTTTCTCATTTTTGTCACTTTTGTCACTTTTGTCACTTTTTCTCAATTTTTGTCACTTTTTGTCAATTTTATTCTTTGTCTCTTTCCTTTTTTGTCTTTTTTTTGTCTCTTTTTTCTCCCTTTTTTCTCACTTTTTTCTCACTTTTCTGTCACTTTCTGTCCATTCTTGTCATTCCTTTCTCGTCACTTTCTGTCACTTTTTTTGTCCCTTTTTTGGTTTTTTTGCCACTTTCTGTCCCTTTTCTGTCTCTTCTGTCACTTTTTTCAATTTTTGTCACTTTTTGTCACTTTTGTCCTTTTTTTATCATTTCTTGTCAATTTTTGTCACTTTCTGTCTTTTCTTTTTTGTCATTTTTTCTCAATTTTTGTCACTTTCTGTCTTTTTTGTCATTTTTTCTCTCTTTTTGTCACTTTTGTCACTTTTTCTCAATTTTTGTCACTTTTTGTCAATTTTTGTCACTTTTTTTGGTCATTTTGTTTCTCCTTTTTTTCATTTTTTTGTCCCTTTTCTGTTCCTTTTTTCTCGATTTTTGTCATTTTTTTTTCACTTTTTGTCAATTTTTGTCCCTTTGTCCTTTTTTGTCACTTTTGGACAATTTTTGTATCTTTTTCTCCTTGTCCCTTTTAGTCAATTTTTGTCACTTTTTGTCATTTTTTTGTCACTTTTTTGCTGGTTTTTGTCTCTTTTTTGTCCGTTTTAATCCCATTTTTTGACCCATTTTTCCCCCCAGGTTCCTCTTTGCTCCCTGGTGCCACCCACGCAGGTGAGAGACCCCAAATGTCACTTTTTGTCACTATTTGTCACTTTTTGTCACTTTGTGTCACTTTGTGTTTTCTGTCATTTTTGTGTCATTTTTGTGTCATTTTTGTGTCATTTTTTCTCATTTTTTTCTCATTTTTTTCTCTTTTTTGTCATTTCTTTCTCATTTTTTTGTCTTTTCTTTTTGTCTTTTTTTTTGGGTTTTTTTGGTCATTTTTTGTAATTTTTTTGTCATTTTTTTCTCATTTTTTGATCATTTTTGTCACTTTTTTGTCACTTTTTTGTCATTTTTTTGTCTTTTTTTGGTCATTTTTTTGTCATTTTTTCTCATTTTTTCTCATTTTTTGTCATTTTTTGGTCATTTTTGTGACTTTTTTTCTCATTTTTTGGTCACTTTTTTGTCACTTTTTGTCATTTTTCTCTCTTTTTTGGTCATTTTTTTCTCATTTTTTTGTCATTTTTGTGTCATTTTTTTCTCATTTTTTTATCGCTTTTCTGTCACTTTTTCTCCCATTTTTTCCTTTTTTTTCCTTTTTTTTTCCTCCCTTTTTGCTGCTTTTCATTTTACTTTTTCTCCCTTTTTATTGGTTTTTTTTTTGTCCCTCTTTGTCCCTTTTTTGTCAATTTTTTGTCATTTTTTGTCCATTTCTATCCAATTTTGTCCCATTTTCTCCCCCCAGGTTACACCCTCCCAGGTGACACCTACGCAGGTGAGGGACCCCAAAAATCCCTTTTTTTGTCACTTTTGTCACTTTTTTTTGTCACTTTTTAAAACTTTTTTTCTCCCTTTTTTTATCATTTTCCCTTCCCAGGCAGCATCTGAGGAACCTCCCAGGACGGGCCCCGAAAATCCCCAAAATTCACCCCAAAAATCCCCAAATTCACCCCAAAAAATCCCCAAATTCACCCCAAAAAATCCCAAAATTCACCCCAAAAATCCCCAAATTCACCCCAAAAAATCCCAAAATTCACCCCAAAAATCCCCCCAAAAACCGCCCTCACCCCCTTCTAAAAATCCCAATTTTAAAAAATTCTTCCCTCCCCAAAAAATCCCCAAATCTCCCTCAAAAATCCAACCAAAAAAACCCAAAAATGTGGAAAAAAAAATCCCTGAAATCCCCCAAAATCCCCCCAAAATCCTCATTAAAACCCCCCAAAAATCCCTAAAAAATCCCAATTTTAATTCCATTAAAAACCAAAAAAATCCCCCCAAAAATCCCTAAAAACACCCAAAACTTCCTCCCCAAAATCTTCCTGAAATCCCATTAAAACCCAAAAAAATCCCTCAAAAAATTCCTCTAAAATCCCCAAAAATCCCTCAAAAATCTCCCCTAAAACTCCAAAATTATTTTAAAAAATTCTCTAAAATTCCCAAAATAATTCCTCCAAATTCCACTAAAAAACCCAAAAAAATCCCCAAAAAACCAAAAAAATCCCAAAAATTCTTCCCCAAAATCCTCCTAAAATCCCATTAAAACCCAAAAAATCTCCTTAAAAATTTCCCTCGAAAATTCCCAAAAATTCCTAAAAATCTCCTTTAAAAACATGAAAAGATTAAAAAAAATTCCCAAAAAAATTCCCCCCAAATTCCATTTAAAAAATAAAAAAAATTCCCCAAAACTCCCTAAAAAATCCCAAAAATTCATCCCCCAAATCCTCCTGAAATCCCATTAAAACCCAAAAAATCCCCTCTAAAATTCCATCTAAAATTCCCAAAAATCCCTCAAAAATCTCCCCTAAAATCCCAAAACCGTAAAAAAAAATTCTCTAAAAATTCCCAAATAATTCCCCCCAAATTCCATTAAAAAACCAAAAAAATCCCCCAAAAATCCCAAAAATTCCTTCCCAAATTCCCCCCAAAAATCCCATTAAAACCCCCAAAAAAACCCCAAAAAATTATTCCCAAAAATAAAATTGGTGACAATTTTGGGGGATTTTATTTGGTTATTTTTGCATTTTTTGGGGGAATTTTTTGGGAATTTTTGGAGGAATCTTTTGGGGTGTTTTAGGGAAGATTTGGGAATTTTAGGAGAATTTTTTTTTTTTTTTTTAAACAATTTCGGGGAGGATTTTTTGTGGGGATTTTTGGGATTTTTTGTTTACTTTAAGGAGAATTTGGGGGTTTTAAATTTTGGGATTTTTGGGGAATTTAGGGAAGATTTGGGGATTTTGGGGGGGGGGTTGGGGGATTTATTGGGGAATTGTTTTTAAGGGATTTGGGGAGATTTTGGGGGATTTTTGCTTTGTTTTTAGGGCTTATTTTTAATTTTTTTTTTATTTTGGGGGATCTTTTGGGGGGATTTTTGGAGATTTTGGGAAAAATTTGGGGAGGGAATTTTGGGAGATTTTGGGTGCGGGAGGGGTTCAGCGCTGAAGTTCCCGAGGGGTTTGGGGTCCCGACGAAATCTGCCTAGCAACAGTGACGTCACAGACATCGCGAGTCGTGATTGGTCAGCGCGATTCAGCCTCGCTTAATGAGTTTCTTCCCCTTCTGAGTCCACGTGTGAGCGGCCATTTTCCCTCCGCGTGTTGCCTCCAAGCCTCTCTGCCCCCTCTTTGTCACCTCTTTGTGACCTTTCTGTCACCTCCACGCGTGTTTTTACCCCTCTAAAGCTCCCATTTTTCGATCACGCGTGTTTTTACGTCATTATAACCAACCGCGGCTGCCTGTGAGGCGAATGCCCGTAACAAACATGGCGGCCGCGTCCGAACAATCGTTACTGCGCATGCTCCGCACCATCAGTGAGGGCGAACACGGCGGAAGTTCTTTGCCGTACAGTGAAACAGCGCATGCGCTAGCGGAAGTGAACCCCTGCCCGCTATATAAGAGGCCGGGAAGCCCCGTAGCGGCCTTTTTGCTGGGTCGGAGCGCGGAACGCCGCCATGGGAAAAAATGAAAAAATGGGAAATGAGGATTTAGTGTGGGAAAAATAAATAAAATGGTGGAAAATGGGATTTAGAGTGGGAAAAAGGAAACATTGGAAAAAGTGAGGAAATGTGGGGAAAAAATAGAAAAAATGGGAAATAGGGATTCAGAGTGGGAAAAATAGGAAATAATGGGGGGAAAATGAGAAAAACAGTGGGGAAAGGAAGGGAAAAATGGGAAATAATCGTGGAAAAATGGGATTTAGAGTGGGAAAAAATAAGAAATAACGGTGGGAAAATGGGATTCAGAGTGGGAAAAGGGATAAAAGTAAGGGGAAAAGTGGGGAAAAAAGCAGAAAAAAAAAATTTCCCCTAAACCCCCAGAATTGTAAAAAATAATAAAAAATTGCTCTAAAATTTCCAAAATAGTTCCCCCCAAATTCCATTAAAAAACCCAAAAAATCTCCCCAAAAATTCCTCCCTAAAATCCCATTAAAACCCAAAAAATTCCCCCCAAAATTCCTAAAAAAAAAAAAAAAAGAAGATCCAGAGTAGGAAAAATGGAGAAAACAATGGGAAAATTAAAGGGGAAAAATATAAAATAAAAAAAAAATAAAAAAAAAAGAAAAAGAAGATCCAGAGTAGGAAAAATGGGGGAAACAATGGGAAAATTAAAGGAAAAGAAAAAGTAGGAAAATAAAATAAAATAAAATAAAATAAAATAAAAAAAAAAAAAAAAGAAGATCCAGAGTAGGAAAAAATAAAGGGGGGGAAACAATGGGGAAAATTAAAATAAAAAAAATATAAAATAAAAAAAATAAAATTAAAAAAAAAAAAAAGGAAAAGAAGATCCAGAGTAGGAAAAATGGGGATAACAATGGGAAAATTAAAGGGGAAAAATAAATAAAATAAAATAAAATTAAAAAAGGAAAAGAAGATCCAGAGTAGAAGGAAAAATGGGGAAACAATAAAGGGGAAAATATAAAATAAAATTAAAAAGGAAAAGAAGGGAAAAATATAAAATAAAATAAAATAAAAAAAAAAGGAAAAGAAAAGAAGATCCAGAGTAGGAAAAATGGGGGAAACAATGGGTAAATTAAAGGGGAAAAATATAAAATAAAATAAAATAAAATAAAATAAAATAAAATAAAATAAAATAAAATAAAATAAAATTTAAAAAAAAAAAGGAAAAGAAGATCCAGAGTAGGAAAAATGGGGGAAACAATGGGAAAATTAAAGGGGAAAAATATAAAATAAAATAAAATAAAATAAAATAAAATAAAATTAAAAAAAAAGGAAAAGAAGATCCAGAGTAGGAAAAATGGGGGAAACAATGGGAAAATTAAAGGGGAAAAATATAAAATAAAAAAATAAATTAAAAAAAAAAGAAAAAGAAGATCCAGAGTAGGAGAAATGGGAGAAACAATGGGAAAATGGAGAGGGAAAAATATAAAATAAAATTAAAAAAAAAGGGAAAAGAAGATCCAGAGTAGGAAAAATGGGAGAAACAATGGGAAAATTAAAGCGGAAAAATATAAAATTTAAAAAATAAAATAAATTTAAATAAAAGGGAAAGGGGGGGAATAGTGGGAAAATGGGCTGCAGAGGTTCATACCCAAGGTGGGACTGTTGAGTATTCCCAGTTTTTCCTGGATTTTTCCCAGTTTTTCCTGGATTTTTCCCGTTTTTTTGCAGCATGACCGACTGGGAGACGGCGCCGGCCGTGACCGAGACCCCGGACATCAAACTGTTCGGGAAATGGAGCACGGACGACGTGCAGATCAACGACATCTCCCTGCAGGTGGGGCTGGCATTCCCAAAATTCCTGAGGGATTTGGGGCTGGAATTCCAGAGGAATATGGGGATGGAATTCCCAGAATTCCAGAGGGATTTGGGGATGGAATTCCCAGAATTTTGGAGGGTCCGGAGCTGGAAATCTCAGAATTTGGAGATTTTCTGGGGCTGGAATTCCCAAAATTTCAGGGGAATCTCAGGATGGTATTCCCAGAATTCCAGAGGGATTTGGGGCTGGAATTCCCAGAATTCCAGGGGGATATGGAGCTGGAATTCCCAGAGTTTTGGGGGAATCCATGGCTAGAGTTCCCAAAATTCCAGAGGGAGTTTGCAGCTGGAGTTCCCGGAATTCCAGAGGGATCTGGGATTGGAATTCATAGAGTTCTGGGGGGGATCTGGGGATGGAATTCCCAGAATTCCAGAGGGATTTGGGGCTGGAATTCCATGGGAATTTGGGGCTGGAATTGCCAGAATTCCAGGGGGAATTTGGGGCTGGAATTGCCAAAATTTCAGGGGGATCTGAGGATGAAATTTCCTGTAATTCCCAAATTTCCAGGATTACATTGCAGTGAAGGAGAAATACACCAAGTACCTGCCCCATTCCGCAGGGGAAAATATTTGGATTTTAATGAGATTTTGGAGCTAGAATTTCGGGATTTTTTTGGGTTATGACCCCAAATCTGATCCCAAATTTCCTGCGATTCCCAAAATTCCAGGATTACATCGCAGTGAAGTAAAAATCACTTAATGGTAAAGTAAAAATATTCCAGTACTGTTGATCATTATGGGGTCAAAAATACCGCAATTTTGATGGGATTTGAGCTGGAATTTCGGAATTTTTTTGGGTTAAGGCTCTGAATTCAATCCCAAATTTCCTGCAATTCCCAAAATTCCAGGATTACATCTCAGTGAAGGAGAAATACGCCAAGTACCTGCCCCATTCCATGGGGCAAAATATTTGGATTTTAATGAGATTTTGGTTTGGAATTTCGGGATTTTTTTGGGTTAAGACCCCAAATCTGATCCCAAATTTCCTGTAATTCCCAAATTTCCAGGATTACATCGCAGTGAAGTAAAAATCACTTAATGGTAAAGTAAAAATATTCCAGTACCGCCGATCATTATGGGGTCAAAAATACTGCAATTTTGATGGGATTTGAGCTGGAATTTCGGAATTTTTTTGGGTTAAGACTCCAAATCTGATCCCAAATTTCCTGTGATTCCCAATTTTCCAGGATTACATCACAGTGAAGGAGAAATATGCCAAGTACCTGCCCCATTCTGCCGCGCGTTACAGGGGCAAAAATATTTGGATTTTAATGAGATTTGGAGCTGGAATTTCGGGATTTTTTTTGGGTTATGACCCCAAATCTGATCCCAAATTTCCTGTAATTCCCAAATTTCCAGGATTACATTGCAGTGAAGGAGAAATACGCCAAGTACCTGCCGCACTCGGCGGGGCGTTACGCAGGGAAAAATATTCAAATTTTGGCAGATTTTGGGGTTGGAATTCCAGGATTTTTTTAGGTTATGACCCCAAATCTGATCCCAAATTTCCTGTAATTCCTAAAATTCCAGGATTACATCACAGTGAAGTAAAAATCACTTAATGGTAAAGTAAAAATATTCCAGTACTGTTGATCATTATGGGGTCAAAAATACTGCAATTTTGATGGGATTTGAGCTGGAATTTCGGGATTTTTTTGGGTTAAGGCTTGAATCCAATCCCAAATTTCCTGTGATTCCCAAATTTCCAGGATTACATCGCAGTGAAGGAGAAATACACCAAGTACCTGCCCCATTCCGCGGGGGAAAATATTTGGATTTTAATGAGATTTTGAGCTAGAATTTCGGGATTTTTTTTGGGTTATGACCCCAAATCTGATCCCAAATTTCCTGTAATTCCAAAAATTCCAGGATTACATCACAGTGAAGGAGAAATACGCCAAGTACCTGCCGCACTCGGCCGGGCGTTACACGGCCAAAAATATTTGGATTTTAATGAGATTTGGAGCTAGAATTTTGGATTTTTTGAGTTAAGACCCCAAATCTGATCCCAAATTTCCTGCAATTCCCAAATTTCCAGGATTACATCGCAGTGAAGGAGAAATACGCCAAGTACGTACCGACTCGGCGGGCGTCTGTGGGAAAATATTCAAATTTTGGCAGATTTTGGGGTTGGAATTCCAGGATTTTTTTAGGTTATGACCCCAAATCTGATCCCAAATTTCCTGCGATTCCCAAAATTCCAGGATTACATCGCAGTGAAGGAGAAATACGCCAAGTACCTGCTCCATTCTGCGGGGCGTTACAGGGGCAAAAATATTTGGATTTTAATGAGATTTGGAGCTAGAATTTCGGGATTTTTTTGGGTTATGACCCCAAATCTGATCCCAAATTTTCTGTAATTCCCAAATTTCTGTAATTCCTGGAAGTTTGGGATTACATCGCAGTGAAAAAGAAATATGCCAAGTACCTGCCCCATTCTGCCGGGCGTTACAGGGGCAAAAATATTTGGATTTTAATGAGATTTTGAGCTAGAATTTCGGGATTTTTTTTGGGTTATGACCCCAAATCTGATCCCAAATTTTCTGTAATTCCCAAATTTCTGTAATTCCTGGAAGTTTGGGATTACATCGCAGTGAAAAAGAAATACGCCAAGTACCTGCTGCACTCGGCCGGGCGTTACACGGCCAAAAATATTTGGATTTTAATGAGATTTGGAGCTAGAATTTTGGGATTTTTTTGGGTTAAGACCCCAAATCTGATCCCAAATTTCCTGCAATTCCCAAATTTCCAGGATTACATCGCAGTGAAGGAGAAATACGCCAAGTACGTGCCGCACTCGGCGGGGCGTTACGCGGGGGAAAATATTCAAATTTTGGCAGATTTTGGGGTTGGAATTCCAGGATTTTTTTAGGTTATGACCCCAAATCTGATCCCAAATTTCCTGCGATTCCCAAAATTCCAGGATTACATCGCAGTGAAGGAGAAATACGCCAAGTACCTGCTCCATTCTGCGGGGCGTTACAGGGGCAAAAATATTTGGATTTTAATGAGATTTGGAGCTAGAATTTCGGGATTTTTTTGGGTTATGACCCCAAATCTGATCCCAAATTTTCTGTAATTCCCAAATTTCTGTAATTCCTGGAAGTTTGGGATTACATCGCAGTGAAAAAGAAATATGCCAAGTACCTGCCCCATTCTGCCGGGCGTTACAGGGGCAAAAATATTTGGATTTTAATGAGATTTTGAGCTAGAATTTCGGGATTTTTTTTGGGTTATGACCCCAAATCTGATCCCAAATTTTCTGTAATTCCCAAATTTCTGTAATTCCTGGAAGTTTGGGATTACATCGCAGTGAAAAAGAAATACGCCAAGTACCTGCTGCACTCGGCGGGCGTTACGGCCAAAAATATTTGGATTTTAATGAGATTTGGAGCTAGAATTTTGGGATTTTTTTGGGTTATGACCCCAAATCTGATCCCAAATTTCCTGCAATTCCCAAATTTCCAGGATTACATCGCAGTGAAGGAGAAATACGCCAAGTACCTGCCGCACTCGGCGGGGCGTTACGCGGGGGAAAATATTCAAATTTTGGTAGATTTTGGGGTTGGAATTCCAGGATTTTTTTAGGTTATGACCCCAAATCTGATCCCAAATTTCCTGTAATTCCCAAAATTCCAGGATTACATCGCAGTGAAGGAGAAATACGCCAAGTACCTGCCCCATTCGGCCGGGCGTTACGCGGGGGAAAATATTTGGATTTTAATGAGATTTTGGAGTTAGAATTTCGGGATTTTTTTGGGTTATGACCCCAAATCTGATCCCAAATTTTCTGTAATTCCCAAATTTCTGTAATTCCTGGAAGTTTGGGATTACATCGCAGTGAAAAAGAAATACGCCAAGTACCTGCCGCACTCAGCCGGGCGTTACACGGCCAAAAATATTTGGATTTTAATGAGATTTGGAGCTAGAATTTTGGGATTTTTTTGGGTTATGACCCCAAATCTGATTCCAAATTTCCTGTAATTCCCAAATTTCCAGGATTACATCACAGTGAAGTAAAAATCACTTAATGGTAAAGTAAAAATATTCCAGTACCGCCGATCGTTATGGGGTCAAAAATACTGCAATTTTGATGGGATTTGAGCTGGAATTTCGGGATTTTTTTGGGTTATGACCCCAAATCTGATCCCAAATTTCCTGCAATTCCCAAAATTCCAGGATTACATCGCAGTGAAGGAGAAATACGCCAAGTACCTGCCCCACTCGGCCGGGCGTTACGCGGCCAAGCGGTTCCGCAAGGCGCAGTGCCCCATCGTGGAGCGCCTCACCAACTCCATGATGATGCACGGCAGGAACAATGGCAAGAAGCTGATGACGGTCAGGATCGTCAAGCACGCCTTCGAGATCATCCACCTGCTCACCGGGGAGGTGGGGAAAGGAAAAGTTGGGGAAAATTTGGGGTTTTTGGGAAAAAAAATGGGGTTTTTGGGAAAAAAAAATGGAGAAAATCGGGAAAAAAATGGTGTTTTTAGGGGGAAAAAACGGGATTTTTACAGGGAAAAATGGAGGAAAAATCGAGGTTTTAGGGGGGAATATGGGGAAGAAATGGTTGGAAATATGGAGATTTTAGGGGGAAAAGATGGGGTTTTTTGGAGAAAAATTGGGTTTTAAGGGGGAAAAATCATTGGAAAAATGGGGTGTTAATGGCAAAAAATGGGATTTTTAGGTGGTAAAATGAGGAAGAAGTTACTGGAAAATATGGAGTTTTTCAGGGGAAAAATAGAGCAGAATATAATTGGAAAAATGAGATTTTTATGGGGAAAAATCCTTGGAAAAATGGGGGTTTTAGGGGGAATAATGGGCAGAAGCTGATGAGGGTCAGGATGGTGAAGCTCGCCTTCGAGATCATCCACCTGCTCACCGGGGAGGTGGGGAAAGGAAAAGTTGGGGAAAATTTGGGGTTTTTGGGAAAAAAAAAATGGGGTTTTTGGGAAAAAAAAATGGAGAAAATCGGGAAAAAAATGGGGTTTTTAGGGGGAAAAAATGGGATTTTTAGGGTGAAAAATGGAGTTTTTAGGGGGAAAAACGAGGAAGAAATCGATTGAAAAATGGAGATTTTAGGGGTAAAAAATGGGGTTTTTAGGAGGTAAAATGGGTTTTTTAGGGGGAAGAATCATTGGGAAAATGGGATTTTAATGGCAAAAAATGGGATTTTTAGGTGGTAAAATGAGGAAGAAGTTACTGGAAAATATGGAGTTTTTCAGGGGAAAAATCAAGCAGAATATAATTGGAAAAATGAGATTTTTATGGGGAAAAATCCTTGGAAAAATGGGGGTTTTAGGGGGAATAATGGCAAGAAGCTGATGAGGGTCAGGATGGTCAAGCTCGGCTTGGAGATCATCCACCTGCTCACCGGGGAGGTGGGGAAAGGAAAAGTTGGGGAAAATTTGGGGTTTTTGGGGAAAAAAAATGGGGTTTTTGGGAAAAAAAATGGAGAAAATCGGGAAAAAAATGGGGTTTTTAGGGGGGAAAAATGGGATTTTTACAGGGAAAAATGGAGGAAAAAGTAGAATTTTTAGGGGAAAAAATGAGGGGGGAAATCGGATTTTTAGGGAGAAAGATCCTTGGAAAAATGGGATTTTTAAGGGGAAAAAGTGTGGTTATTTGGAGAATAAAATAGAGAAGAAATCGATGGAAAAATGGGATTTTTAGGGGGAACAATGGGAAGAAGCTGATGAGGGTCAGGATGGTCAAGCTCGGCTTGGAGATCATCCAGCTGCTCACTGGGGAGGTGGGGAAATGAAAATTTGGGATTTGGGGGGAAAAAATGGGAATTTTGGAAAAAAAAATGGAGAAAATCAGGAAAAAAATGGGGGTTTTAGGGGGAAAAATGGGATTTTTAGGGTGAAAAATGGAGTTTTTAGGGGGAAAAACGAGGAAGAAATTAAAAAATGGAGATTTTAGGGGTAAAAAATGGGATTTTTAGGTGGAAAAATGACGAAAAAGTCGTTAGAAAATACTGAGTTTTTAGGGGGAAAAAAATAGAGAAAAATATGATTGGAAGAATGAGATCTTTAGGGGGAAAAGTCCTTAGAAAAATGGGGGTTTTAGGGGGAATCATGGGAAGAAGCTGATGAGGGTCAGGATGGTGAAGCTCAGCTTGGAGATCATCCAGCTGCTCACCGGGGAGGTGGGGAAATGAGAATTTGGGGAAAATTTGGGGTTTGGGGGAAAAAAAAATGGGGTTTTTGGGAAAAAAAATGGAGAAAATCGGGGGAAAAATGGGGTTTTTAGGGGGAAAAAACGGGATTTTTACACGGGAAAAATGGAGGAAAAATCGAGGTTTTAGGGGGAAATATGGGGAAGAAATCGTTGGAAATATGGAGATTTTAGGGGGAAAAAATGGGGTTTTTAGGAGGTAAAACGGGTTTTTAGGGGGAAAAATCATTGGGAAAATGGGATTTTAATGGCAAAAAATGGGATTTTTAGGTGGTAAAATGAGGAAGAAGTTACTGGAAAATATGGAGTTTTTCAGGGGGAAAATAGAGCAGAATATAATTGGAAAAATGGAGGTTTTTAGGGGGAAACATTGTGGGCAAAATGGAGTTTTTAAAGAGAGAAAAAGGGATTTTTTAGGAGGAAAAATGGGGGTTTTAGAGGAAAAAATGGGATTTATTTGGGGAAAAAAGGAGTTTTTTTCAGGGAAAAAAATTTGATTTTTGGGGAAAAAATCGTTGGAATAATGGAGTTTTTAGGAGGAAAAATGGGATTTTTAGGGCAAAATATGGGATTTTTATGGGGAAAAATGGGGGGAAAATGAAGTTTTTAGGAGTAAAAATGGAGTTTTTAGAGAGAAAAATGGGATTTTTAAGGGAGAAAAATGAGGTTCTTAAGAGTAAAAAGAAGGAGAATAATCCTTTCAAAAATGGGAATTTTAGTGGGAAAAATGGGATTTTTAGGGGGAAAGATCCTTGGGAAAATGGGATTTTTAGGGGGGAAAAAATGGGATTATTTGGGGAAAAAATAGAGAAGAAATCGTTGGAAAAAGTGGATTTTTAGAGGGGAAAATGGGAGGAAAATGGGGTTTTTAGGGGGAAAAATGGGAGTTTTGGGAGGAATAATGGGAAGAAGCTGATGAGGGTCAGGATGGTCAAGCTCAGCTTGGAGATCATCCAGCTGCTCACTGGGGAGGTGGGGAAATGAAAATTTGGTATTTGGGGGGAAAAAATGGGAATTTTGGAAAAAAAAATGGAGAAAATCGAAAAAATGGGGTTTTTAGGGGGAAAAACGGGATTTTTACAGGGAAAATGGAGGAAAATCGAGGTTTTAGGGGGAATATGGGGAAGAAATCGTTGAAATATGGAGATTTTAGGGGGAAAAAATGGGGTTTTTAGGAGGTAAAATGGGTTTTTAGGGGGAAGAATCATTGGGAAAATGGGATTTTAATGGCAAAAAATGGGATTTTTAGGTGGTAAAAT
This sequence comes from Muscicapa striata striata, assembly GCA_030060385.1. Taxonomy (NCBI): domain Eukaryota; kingdom Metazoa; phylum Chordata; class Aves; order Passeriformes; family Muscicapidae; genus Muscicapa; species Muscicapa striata. The sequence goes on from JAREIS010000952.1 coordinate 32,750, forward strand.
GAGGAAGAAGTTACTGGAAAATATGGAGTTTTTCAGGGGGAAAATAGAGCAGAATATAATTGGAAAAATGGAGGTTTTTAGGGGGAAACATTGTGGGCAAAATGGAGTTTTTAAAGAGAGAAAAAGGGATTTTTTAGGAGGAAAAATGGGGGTTTTAGAGGAAAAAATGGGATTTATTCGGGGAAAAAAGGAGTTTTTTTCAGGGAAAAAAATTTGATTTTTGGGGAAAAAAATGGTTGGAATAATGGAGTTTTTAGGGGGAAAAATGGGATTTTTAGGGCAAAAAATGGGATTTTTATGGGGAAAAATGGGGGGAAAATGAAGTTTTTAGGAGTAAAAATGGGGTTTTAGGGGGAAAAAGGGGATATTTAAGGGAGAAAAATGATGTTCTTAAGGGTAAAAAGAAGGAGAATAATCCTTTCAAAAATGGGATTTTTAGGAGGAAAAATGGGATTTTTAGGGGGAAAGATCCTTGGGAAAATGGGATTTTTAGCGGGAAAAAAATGGGATTATTTGGGGAAAAAATAGAGAAGAAATCGTTGGAAAAAGTGGGTTTTTAGAGGGGAAAATGGGAGGAAAATGGGGTTTTTAGGGGGAAAAACGGGAGTTTTGGGAGGAATAATGGGAAGAAGCTGATGAGGGTCAGGATGGTCAAGCTCAGCTTGGAGATCATCCAGCTGCTCACCGGGGAGGTGGGGAAATGAAAATTTGGGATTTGGGGAAAAAAATGGGAATTTTGGAAAAAAAAAATGGAGAAAATCGGGAAAAAAATGGAGTTTTTAGGGGGAAAAAATGGGATTTTTACAGGGAAAAATGGAGGAAAAATCGAGGTTTTAGGGGGGAATATGGGGAAGAAATGGTTGGAAATATGGAGATTTTAGGGGGAAAAAATGGGGTTTTTAGGAGGTAAATTGGGTTTTTTAGGGGGAAGAATCATTGGGAAAATGGGATTTTAATGGCAAAAAATGGGATTTTTAGGTGGTAAAATGAGGAAGAAGTTACTGAAAATATGGAGTTTTTCAGGGGAAAATAGAGCAGAATAGAATTGGAAAAATGGAGTTTTTAGGGGAAACATTGTGGGCAAATGGAGTTTTTAAAGAGGGAAAGGGATTTTTTAGAGGAAAAATGGGGTTTTAGAGGAAAAATGGGGTTTATTTGGGAAAGGAGTTTTTTTCAGGGAAAATTCGATTTTTGGGGAAAAATGGTTGGAATAATGGAGTTTAGGGGAAAATGGGATTTTTAGGGCAAAAAATGGGATTTTTATGGGGAAAAATGGGGGGAAAATGAAGTTTTTAGGAGTAAAAATGGAGTTTTTAGGGGGAAAAATGAGGTTCTTAAAAAGAAGGAGAATAATCCTTTCAAAAATAGGATTTTTAGGAGGAAAAATGGGATTTTTAGGGGGAAAGATCCTGAGGAAAATGGGATTTTTAGGGGGAAAAATGGGATTTTTTGGGGAAAAAATAGAGAAGAAATCGTTGGAAAAATGGGATTTTTAGAGGGGAAAATGGGAGGAAAATGGGATTTTTTATGGGAAAACATCATTGGCAAAATGGAGTTTTTAAGAGGGAAAAATGGGATTTTTTAGGAGGAAAAATGGGATTTTTAGGAAGAAAAATGGGTTTTCTAATAGGAAAAATGGGGGTTTTAGAGGAAAAAATGGGATTTTATTGGGGAAAAAAAGGGGTTTTGTTCAGGGAAAAAATTACATTTTTGGGGGAAAAAATCGTTGGGAAAATGGAGTTTTTTGGGGGAAGAAATGGAGTTTTTAGGATGAAAAATAAGATTTTTTAGGGGAAAACATCCTTGGCAGAGTGGAGTTTTGAAGAGGAAAAAATTGGATTTTTTTAGGAGGAAAAATGGGATTTTTGGGAGGGAAAATGGGGTTTTTAGGGGGTAAATCAGGATTAATTTTTTGGGGGAAATTGTGATTTTTTTTTGGGGATAGAGAAAAAAAATTCTGAGTTTTTTTGGGATTCAGGAAAATTTTTTAGGATCCAGAAGAATTTAAAAGAATTTTTGGGTAAAATTTGAGGATTTTTGGGGCGTTTTTTTTAGAATTTAACCACGAATTTTTTACCTTAAAATGAATTTTTTCCCTGTTTTTTCTGGGATTTTTTGGGGGATTTTGGGGGGAATTTTTTTTGGGAATTCCTCCATGAAACTTTAATTTTTTTTTTTTTTTTTGAATTGTGACCTGGTTTGTGTTTTTGCAGAAGCCCCTGTAGGTTTATGGAATTCTGAGAGAATTTTGGCAATTCAGGAGAATTTTGGGATCCTGCAGGAAAATTTGATACTTTTGGGATAGAGAAAAAAACTTTGAGTTTTTTTTGGGATTCAGGAAAATTTTTAGGATCCAGAAGAATTTAAAAATAATTTTTTGGGTAAAATTTGAGGATTTTTTGGGGCGTTTTTTTTAGAATTTAACCACGAATTTTTTACCTTACAGTGAATTTTTTCCCTGTTTTTTCTGGAATTTTTTTGGGATTTGGGGGGAATTTTTTTTGGGAATTTCTCCATGAAATTTTAATTTTTTTTTTTTGGAATTGTGGCCTGGTTTGTGTTTTTCCAGAACTTTCTGCAGGTGCTGCTAAAAACCAAACAGCTATTCTGGGATTCTGGAGGGGATTTTTTAGAAATTCAGGGAGAATTTTGGGATCCTGCAGGAAAATTTGGATATTTTTGGGATAGAGAAAAACTTCTGAGGCTTTTTGGGATTCAGGAAGATTTTTTTGGAATCCAGAAGAGTTTAAAAAGAATTTATTTAGGGAAAATTTGAGCATTTTTGGGCTTTTTTTTAGGATTTAACCGCGAATTTTTCACCTTAAAGTGAATTTTTTCCTGTTTTTTCTGGGATTTTTTTATTATATTTTTGGGGTAATTTTTTTTTTTTAATTCCCCTATGGAATTTTAATTTTTTTTTTTTTTTTTTTGGGAATTGTGTTTTTTCAGAACTCCTGCAGGTGCTGTGAATGCCATCAATAACTCCGGCCCCGGGAAGATCTCCACTGGACGTCGCGCCGCACCGTACAGGCAGGCTGCGGGATGTGTCCCCTCAGGAGGACAACCAGGTGAGAATTCCCAAAATTCCCACCCTTCCCAACATTCCCAACATTCCCAGAATTTCCCAAAAAATTCCCACACTTCAGTTCCCAAAATTCCCAAAGTTATTCCCACAATTCTCACATTCCCGGCTGTGGTCGATGTGTCCCCTGGTCCTCCCAGAGGGTGAACCAGGTGAGAATTCCCAAAATTCCTGCTGTTCCCAAAATTCCTACTATTCCCAAAACTCTTATTATTCCTAAAATTCCCAGAATTCCCCCAAAAAATTTCCACAGTTCAATTCCTAAAATTCCCAGAATTCCAAAGCATTCCCCATTCGCAGCCCTGTTCATGTGTCCCTCTCAGGAGAGTCAACCAGGTGAGAATTCCCAAAAATTCCTGAAATTCCCACAAATAATAAATATTCCCAACATTCCCAGAATTTCCCAAAAAATTCCTACACTTCAATTCCCAAAATCTCAGAATTCCCAAAGTTATTCCCCCATTCAGAGCCCCCTGTTCATGTGTTCCCCTCAGGAGGGTCAACCAGGTGAGAATTCCCAAAATTCCAAAATTCCCAACAACCCAGAATTCTCACCATTCCCAATTCCACAATAATTCCCACAATTCAGTTCCCAAGATTCCCAGAATTCAAAATAATTGCCTCTGTCCCCCCCCCAAAATTCAGAAATTTCCCAAAACTCCCAAATTTTCCTCAAAACCCCGAATTTCCCCCAAAAATTTTATCAGAATTCCCCCATTTTTTCCCAAAATTCCCAAATTTTCCCAGAATTCCTTCCCACAATTCAGTTCCCAAGATTCCTAAAATTCCCAAAATATTTCGCCTGCATCCCCCCAAAACTCCCAAATTTCCCCCAAAACTCCCAAATTTCTGAAACCCCCCAAATTTCCCGCCACAATTTTTATCAGAATCCCCATTTTTTCCCAAATTCCCAAATTTTCCCACTATTCAGTTCCCAAGATTCCCAGAATTCCCAAAATATTTCCCTGCATTTCCCCCCAAAACTCAGAAATTTCCCCCAAAACTCCCAAATTTTCCCTTGAAAACCCGATCTCCCCCACAATTTTATCAGAATTCTGCTTTTTTCCTAAAATTCCCAAATTTTCCCACACCAGTTCCCAAGATTCCCAGAATTCCCAAAAATACTCCCCATTGTGTTCCCAAAACTCCAAATTTCCCCCCAAACTCCCAAATTTTCCCTTGAAACCCCCCGAATTTCCCCCACAATTTTTATCAGAATTCCCCATTTTTTCTCCCAAAATTCCTAAATTTTCCCAGAATTCCTTCCCGCAATTCAGTTCCCAAGA
>JAREIS010000953.1:0-56983 GCA_030060385.1 Muscicapa striata striata
ACAAATGACCACAAATTAATTGTTGATGTATTCAATGCCACAAAAGATAACATCTCTTTGGCCCTTAGTTGTATCCAGGCTCAATTGTGGATGCAGTCAGTTGCTGCCTCAATTATAAGAGAAGGTGAGGAAGGCACTTTCCCTACTGAAATTCAGCAAATAATCTGGGATAGTGCCACTGCCTTTGAAAGAGATTTCCAGTCCTGGTGGAATTTGGTAAACTTCACCTAAGATCCTAACACAAACATAGCCACGGCCTTTGTACTAACAATACGCAATGCTTCAGTACATTCAATATTCCCTGTCATTGCATTAGGACTGAATCATGACGGAGCCATTCTCTATCCTTTCAAGCACAGAGAATGGACCCATCAAAATGGCAAGAAATGGCAAACTGTTAATTTGGAAACTTGCATTGCCCAGGAACAACAGGGGTTTATCTGTGAAAGTAACGCAATCAGAGCTCAAGATATTTGCTTAGACACAGAACAGAATGTCTGTAACTTTGAAATCCAACCAAATGAGTTTCCTGAAACAGTATTGGTGTATATGGGCAATGGGTGTGTATGCTTAAGAACTGCTTGTGATAGTATCTACATAGAAAATTTAGTAGAGAGTACTAAGAATCATTCAAATCTTTGTGTCTGTAACTTTACTAAAACTACGGGGTGTGATTTTTCTTTTATAGCCCCAGTTACCTCTCATCAGCTTCTACAGTCCAATTACACATTGATCCACCATCTCTTGCCTACTCCTATTGGGATGAACCTTACTCTGGTAAAGCAATTGGTGGTTCATCAAGACTTAATTGAAATTTTGGAAAAGATCAAGAAAAATGGGCAAAAATCCCTAATAACTGTTCATCACAATGTGGGAGAGATACATCGTGTTCTGGAAAGAGTAAAAAGAGTTGCAGAACACCAGTGGTGGGAGAAAAGTGGAAAAAACCTGTTTATTTAACAAACAAGACACTCCCCAACACAGGAAAAAAAATGAACAGCCCCAGATGACAAAAAACTCTTTCACCACTCTGAGAGGATGACAAACTCAGAAAGTCTCCGGCGCTGGGGATGACGGCTGCAGATCACAAAAATGCAGACTCCCAGTGTTCCTTGGTGTTTCCCAGGTCCTGGTCCAGAACAGGTTCAGATGGTGTTCAGGAAAGGGAAAGAAAGACAGAAAAGAAAACAGTCCAGGGAAAGAAATTGGACTGCCTAACTAAACTAACTAATAAGCAAAAGCAAAAAGCCAGCAAGCAAAGCAAAACAAAGCGAGCAAGCCTAGCCTCCCCTACCACAGACGATGGGGGAAGGGAGCTGGCTGATAACCAGACAAAAACAAACCTTCACTTCCAGAGTCAGTTCTGAAAGCACAGAACATAATACCAGGCATAAACAGAACACACGACTGGGGACACAAGCACCATAACATCACCCCAGGACACGGTCCATGGCTGTATTTGCATATTGGGTGCAGCCATGCACATCCAGGGGGTTTCCATTTCCCAGTGGGGCAGTTGTTAAGGGTATGGAGCACATCCGTGAGATGGGTTCTTCATTGTGACACCTTTCCATCTCTTCATTTTTTCAACTGTCCTTTAACAACCCCTTCATCTGTTCAATCAATGCTGCACTTGTGGGTGGTCTGGTATATGAAAAACCCAGCAGTCTTACTCACTTTATTTTTCACAGGAGCAGAAAAGCATTCCACATCCTAGTGTCAGCAAACCCTATAAAAACTGCCAGTTTTATCCTTTCCTCCTTCATTCATTGTATACAATCTCACAGAGTTCACCAGGGATTTTCGGGTCCTGGCCCATCATTTTCTGTAGAGTATTTAGCATTACATCCCTGAGTAGCCAGAGCTAAAAAATTAGTATTTGGAGCATTATTTTACAATGTCGTTATACATATGTGAATGCAAATACATCAAATTTTTATTATATTATACATATGTATATAATATTGATTATAATATTACTCTTTCCTTTGCACAAATGAATCCAAGTTCAAGATTAAAAACCTTTTCTGTCACTCCATGTGAGAGCATTTTGACAGCAATCATTTTCTCTGTTGGTGCTGTTTCTGGGATGCTGCTAACAAAATTCATCCTCATCTCCCCAAACACACAAGTTCTTTTCATTTTTCCATATTTTAATACATCCAGTGGTTCAGCTTCTTTCAGCTGACTTCCCCATTGCTCTCACGGTGCTCTGAACTCAGCCCACTCCAGAGCCAGCAAACTCTAGGGAAGAATTTCCCTATACCTGGGAATTTAGGACAGGACTGATTCCAAACATTTACATTTAAAAAGCAACATTTTGTGGTGATCTAGCCAGACTACACCAACTCTGTTTTACCGTTGGGCAGGGTCAGCAGCAGAGACACACACACCAAGTTCAGGAATCAGTGTCATTTGCTGTAGTTCAGAGCAGCAAAGGATCCCAAAAGGAGAAGCTCAGCAATGCTCCCAACCATCCCTACCAAAGATTGCCTGCAGTGATTAAGAAAGAGACAGCAGCAGTTACCCCCAGACTTTGCCATCCCCCAGGTGCACACATCAGCTGGGGGAAGCTGTCACAGCCAAGGACTGCAGAGCCACTCCTGGACACTGGGAATTGCTGCAGGTGCCTCCAGCCACAGGTGAGGCTCCCAACCCTGCTGTGAGAGGGCCCAGCTCTGACAGTGCTGAATAAACAAACTGACAGCACTTCTAGTGCGGGAACAGCTGGGTTCATTCTCCTCTTGGGTCACTCCCAAAGCCTGGCCAGGGCTCACAGAGGAACCAAGGGAGCTGACTTTGACCATACACCCTCAAACAAGGCCAGATGTTGGATTTAATGGCCTTGTCCACTTTCTAAACACAGAAATCATGTTTTACTAATGAGTGGATACATCTATCAGAGTGCTAATGACCATGCATGTTTACTTAATGAGTGTATACAAAGATAACCTTTGGTTGAAAGGTTCATCCAGAGGTCACCTTTGGCTCAGGGCCTGTTGTCCAGGCCTTGGCACTTCAGGAACCGGGTTTAGTTCTGGGCTTGGCAGTGCCGGATGAATGGCTGGACTCAATGTGCTCAGAGGTCTTTTCCAACAGAAAGGATTAATCAATTCCAATATTCCATCTGCTGGATTCAGCTAGGTCCATGTTGGCAGCATTACTTTCAAAAGTCCCCTCTTGCTCAGCTCTTGTGGCCTCAGGCTTCAGCTCCTTTAGCTCCTGGTGCTCAGCTGCTCATGCTGAACGAGACACTCGGAGAGAAGGATACAGTTCATCCAGTTCCTTCTGGGACACTGAGAGGGGAGGGTATGGAACCAGGAGCATTGTTTGGTGTGGTCTCCTCTCTGCCCTTCACACCTTTCAGCACTTTGAACCAACCAAGAACTTTCTCCAAGGGTGCAGTGAAGCAGCTGATCCTGTTCCCAGCTCTGGCTCTTCCCAGTCTCTGACCTTGACTGGTTTTGTCCCTCTTGCTGTGCCCTCTGTTCCCCTGTGCTTGGTGGCTGCTACCCAGGACTGGGCAGGGCACAAGTGGGGCAGCACAGCAAACAGGGAGCCTGTGAGTCTCTTCCAGCCCTGTCTGCTCAGAGTTTGGCTCTTGGAGCTGCAGGTGGGCAAAGACAACTGCTCCTGCTCCCTGTGTGTGTCCCCGTGTTCAGCAGTGCTGCTCCATCAGTCTGTGCCCAGCACCAGGGAAAAGCCTCAGCCCTGCAGGGCCAGGAGCTGCTGGGCTCTGCCTGAGCAGCTCAGCCAGCGGGGAGGAGCTGCTCCACATGGGAACCAGGAGCAAAGGACACTCCATTTTTATGACATGCTTTCTCTTTTTAGGAAAAGAAAGAGGAAAAAGAAAATAACAAATCTGCTGTAACATGTGAAAGGTAAAAACAAAACCCAAGTGTGCAGTGAAAAATCTTCTATAACTTTGAATTAAGAAGTAACTGATCTTTTGAAAAAGGAATCTCAGGTATTTACTTTGTAAATGAGCTGATGGCATTGATGCATCTTACTGGCCTCAGTAACCTTTTTAAAAAAGATTTTGGGGATTGATTCCAGTAATGTTATTTTAAGTTGTGGTGAAACTGGTGTGAAGCAAGAGGAAATTCCTTTGTGCCTTGCCAGTTCCAAGCAGGATTGGAAATCTAAACTTAGTCACAGCCCAAATCCTTTAGACGACTCCCTTCCTTCTCACTCTGAGAATAAGCTGCACATTCCCTTTGAAATTGTCAAGGGTTTCTTAAAGGAAGTCTCACTTATGGCTTTTTGCTTGTTTTGGAAGTGCAGAAGGGCAATTCTCCATCCATCAGCTCCAGACTGCACTGCCTTAGGAACACGGCCCACTTGACAGGTTTTGCCCACCTGTGGTACTTCTAGAGGAAGAAGAAAGTGCAATTGCATAATTCCAGCCAAAAAGGAAAGAAGAGTGGGACAGAGAAACATCCTTTGGAGATCCAGGCGTTCAGCTGGGACTGTGGAGAGTTTGGGTTCTTGCCAATTGGGTGTGTGTCCCTAACTGCAATCTCTTGGCCTGCAGGAGTGTCTCACTCACCTGCAAATCCGGAAGCTCAGGTGGTGTGCTCAGAATGGGCTTGTCTGATGCAAAGCTGTCAGAGCCCTGTGAGGGCAGAGCGGGCCCAGGCATGCCCAGGGCTGAGCCCAGCAGAGCCCTGGCAGAGCCCAGAGCAGCCTCAGCACCCACAGAGCCTGGCTGCAAGGAGAGAAACCAGAACCCGCCCCATGTCAGCTGAAGACTCCTGTCCCCCTTGGCCCAGCTCCTGCAGTGGCCATGCCCAGAGCGGTGCCTAAAGCTGCCCAAAGCTGCCCAAAGCTGCCCATCATTGCTGCCTTGGGCAGAGAGCAGGAGGGAAGGACATGTGCCCAGCCTGCAGCCAGCCATGGCACATCCAGTCCCTCAGCAGCTGCCCAGAGCCAAAAAGCAGCTTGGAGCCCACTGAAGGATTCCTGGCATCTGCCCCAGCAAAGGAGGAACCTTTGGTGCCCAGCCAAGGTGTGCCATGCCCAGATCTGGGAGCCTCCCCCCTGGCTGTGGACTCAACTGCAAGTTGGGTGTGGAGCTTGTCTGTGAAGAAGGTGCCAGAATCCAAGTCCATCATCTTCAGCTGGCCAGGTCAAGGAACAGATTGTCATCATTGAGGCTGTCCTTGGTGTCTCCAGCAGCAGCCTCAGCTGGTACAGCTCCTCCAGGTGCTCCTTCTCTTTCCCAAGGGGCCAGCCCAGGCTGTCAGTGTTCTGCCCAGGGCCCCAGCCACCAATGAACCAAACAAGCAAACCCAGGGGGATGGTGGCCACCAGTGCTTTCCACACCAGGTGTCCAGCTCAGCTCGAGCCCAAGGGCTGTTTGTTCCCTTCTGATGACCCCTGCTCAGAGCTACAGGCAGGCTGGTTTGCACTGCCACTGATTCTCAAGAGATGTGTGGAGCTGTTACCTGCCAGGCCTCTGGGTGCAACTGTGCATGTGGATCTCTCCCATCTTCTAGGGCAGATGAACACCCTGCAGCCAAGGATGGCGGAAAAGGTCTTCTAAGGATGGCCTGTCCAAGGGTTGCATGGACAAACACCTCTTAATAATATCTTGGCACTCTGAAGAGAGAAACCAGAAATCACCAGTCAGCTGGAGAAGTTGCCCCCCCCCCCCCCATTCTCGTGCCCAGGCCATGCTGGGTGTGCCCAGAGCTGTGCCTAAACTTCCCCATGGATTCTCTGTTTGGAGACCAGCAGGACAGCAGGACATGTGCCACCCCCTCAGAAGCTGCCATAGTGGGATGCTCACGAGCCCGCTGCTGTCTCCCAGCACTGGTATTCCCTGTGCCCAGAGATGAGGATCCACCTTGAGAGAGCCGTCGTGCGAACAAGATCCGTCCCCAGATGATCTCCTGGCCCCTCCTGAACGGGTGCTTCCCCATGACCAGGTGGGACAGCAGCAGGCCCAGGGACCAGATCATTGCTGCCTCTCCGTGGTAGCGTTGGTGATTGATCCACTCTGGTGGGCTGTAGGACAGGGTTCCTATGGAATACAGATGGAGCTCATCAGGGGGATCCTGCTGCTCCCAGAGCCTGGCCCCAGCATCCCTGGGCATGCAGGGGCTGCCCCAGTGGCACGTGGTGTGACCCGCTGTCCTCTTGCCAGCACCTGGGACTTGTGTACAAACTCGGGGTTGGAAAAGAAGCAACTCAGCATCAGAGACACCTTTCCCTTGTTTGTCCCCACTTGCCATCAGTGCCAACAGTGTTCTGCTCTAACTGGAACGCGGGGATACTTTCTCAGTGGGACCCATTAAAATTTCAAGAAACTTTGGAGTTTCAATTTAATTTTGAGTTTGAGAAGTTTCGTGAACACTCTCTCAGGAACTGACTCGATGTAAACAGCACCAAAGCCCTGAGAGGGTCATTAAAGTCCTGGTGCTTTGTCTCTGATGCTGAGCTGGGCTGGGCTCCTGCACAGAGGTAGCTCCCAAGGAAAACAAAGAAGAGCTTCAAAAAGACATTTCTGCTGAGGAGCAGCTCCTCTTCCAGCCCAGCAGGGCTGAGGGCACTGCCTGCAGGCACTGAGGGGACAGGAGCCAGGCACAGACAGGCTAAAGGCAATCAACACTGGGAAGACATTGAGCTGAGACTTCACTTGGGGAAACATCTTGACAGCCCTCAACATGGTGAGCCTGTGGGTGCAGGGCAATGTCCCCTGTGCTCCTGGAGGGATCTCCTGGAGCCAGCACAGCCCACAGCCTGGGGGATGTGTCAGGAGGACTCTCCCAGTTTCTCTGAGGCACAGGAGGAGGAGGAAGAGGATGTGCTGCAGATCAGGGCTGCCCTGTGCACCGTCAGAGGGACAGGGCAGGATGGCTCCTGCTGCCAGGGACGGCTGCAGGGGCTGAAGCTGGGACTGCAGCCAGGGCTGCCCAGGGCTGTCCTGCAGAGCAGCTCCTGCAGCCCTGAGGGCTCTTGGCCAGCCCAGGGGATGTGCCACCTGCCAGGGGCAGCTCTCAGCCTGCCTGGGAGCTCCCCATGGACTGTGGGGACAAGTTGGAGGTGGAAGGAGCCACTCCCATCAGGACAGATTCCTCCTGCTGTGGAGATGGTGCTGCAGGCCAGGGCTGCTCTCAGCTTTCTCATCAAGGGAAGGGAAGGGGGCTGACAGGTGTGTCTGTGACACTGAGACTCCTGCACTGTCCCACTGTGCATCAGCAGATCTGCCTCAGATCTTTCTCACAAAGTGCCTCCTCACCCTCCTCTGCCTACAGACAGCAGCAGCAGCACCTTGGCTTGCAGCATCTCTGTTTGCCTGAGCTGCCCTTAAGGCCCTGCTGCCAGGGATCTGCGCCTGGGCCGTGCCCTGTGCTGGGAGGGGTGTGCAGGGCAGAGCTGAGCCCCCAGGGCTGGGCTGGGCTCTGGCAGCACTTGCAGGGACAAGCCTTGGATACATTGAAACAGTTCCCAGTAGGCACAACTCAAGGCAGCAGAGAGGCAGACCGACCCCTGCTGTCCCTCCTTCTGTCCATCTGCAGAGAGATAAAAAAGAGTTTAGGGAAAATATTTTAAAATTAAAGCTTTCAAAAAGGCTAGTTTATTTTTAAGACTGCTTTAAGTGCGATCACGCTTAAAAAGAGGGAGGTGAAATGAACAAATGGAACCTGTGTGAGACCAGCAGTTCTGACAGCACTGAGGCACCGGGAGCCCTGTTTTCCCTCTGGGCTCTTCACTGTTCAGTCTGAGAGTGATGCTGGAGATGAGGCAGTTAGTCAGCAATAAAAACCTGAACTCAAAAATTTTTAGTGAAGTTTTCCCACAGGAAGAGAAATAATTTTGAGAGGATGCCTAATTTAATTACAAAGGTTTGACTCAAGAATGTCTATTCCAGTTTGTCAGTGTTTTCATTCAACAGTCCACGATGCCTAGAGTGAAGAAATGTCCAACAGCACTTCCATCTGCCACTTCCTCCTGCTGCCATTGGCACACACGCGGCAGCTGCAGCTCCTGCACTTCTGCCTCTTCCTGGGCATCTCCCTGGCTGCCCTCCTGGCCAACGGCCTCATCATCAGCGCCGTAGCCTGCGGCCACCACCTGCACACCCCCATGTTCTTCTTCCTGCTCAACCTGGCCCTCACTGACCTGGGCTGCATCTGCACCACTGTCCCCAAAGCCATGCACAATTCCCTCTGGGACACCAGGACCATCTCCTACTCAGGATGTACTGCACAGGTTTTTCTTATTTTCTTCTTCCTTGGATCAGAGCTTTCCCTCCTGACCATCATGTGCTATGACCGCTATGTGTCCATCTGCAAACCCCTGCACTACGGGACCCTCCTGGGCAGCAGAGCTTGTGCCCACATGGCAGCAGCTGCCTGGGCCAGTGCCTTTCTCAATGCTCTGCTGCACACGGCCAATACATTTTCCCTGCCCGTGTGCCATGGCAATGCCCTGGGCCAGTTCTTCTGTGAAATTCCCACATATCCTCAAGCTCTCCTGTTCCAAATCCTATCTCAGGGAGCTTGGGCTCATTGCAGTTAGTTCCTGTTTAGGACTTGGTTGTTTTGTGTTCATTGTTTTCTCCTATGTGCAGATTTTCAGGGCTGTGCTGAGGATCCCCTCTGACCAGGGACAGTCTTTACCACCTGCCTTTACCACCTGCCTCCCTCACCTGGCCGTGGTCTCCCTGTTCCTCAGCACTGCAGTGTTTTCTCACCTGAAGCCCACTGCCATCTCCTCCCCATCCCTGGATCTGGCCCTTTCAGTTCTGTACTCAGTGGTGCCTCCAGCGCTGAACCCCCTCATCTACAGCCTGAGGAACCAGGAGCTCAAGGCTGCAGTGTGGAGGCTGATGACTGGATGGTTTCAGGAACATTAAACTGCTTGCCATTTTCTACAAATCACTTGTAATAAAAGTAATATTTAATATTTCTTCTTGGTTTGGTTGTTTGTTTGCTCATTTCGTTCTCCGCTTTATATTTCAATAGATTCCAAAATGAAATTCCATTATTTGTGCCATATTTCATATTTCTCCACCTTAACTGTGACCTACAGACATTATCAACAGGGAGCTGCACTGTTAGTGGCTTTAAAGAAACAAAAGGATCTCTCTTCCAGCCAAAGATCCTCCAGAGATGTCCCTTTTGTATCCTTCTCGGGAGCTGCAGCAGCAATGTCTGTGTGCAGAGCTGGGGCAGATCAGTGCTGGCACAGCAGCTGTGCGCAGCAGCAGAAGCACTTGGTGTTGCCAGTGCTGCTCCCGTGCCACTGCCCCACTGCCCTCCTGCCCCTCGTGTTGCTGCAGGGCCTGAGTGCTCTCGGGGCCGGGCACAGCCCTGGGGGTGGCAGTGCTGGGGTTGCAGCAGGGACAGGCCATGGGCACTGCTGGGGCAGTGCTGATGCCTCAGGGCAGGGCCTGGGGGCTCAAGGCTCCTTGGCCAGGCTCTCTCCAGAACACTTGGCCAGGCCAATGCTGAGCAGAGAAAACCCCGTGAGCAGCCCCAGGCTGGCCGTGGGCAGGCTGGGGGCAAACAGCATGGCTGGTGCTCTGCAAGGGCCCTGCAAGGGGGAGACCCTGGCAAGGAGCAGCAGAGCAGGGGCTGATCCATCCCCACTGTGCTGGACACCCCAGGACAGCGTCCCAGAGCGTCCTCATGCACCTGCCAACAACATCCCCCCTCTGCAGCCCTGGCCTCTCCCCCAGCTCACACAGGAGCTGCATCCTTGCAGGCACAGACACGGCAGCACTGGCTCAGGAGCCCCTGTTTGCATTGCACAGAGCAGGCATCAGCACCGCCAGGGTGCTGCTGTGGGGAGATGGAGCTGAGTGAGCACAAATGCCATCAGCCCCTGGGGCCAGCAAGGGCTGCAGGACACCAGGGAAACCACTCAGGTTTGTTGTGGTCTCTGCAGTCAGCCAGAAACTTTGTTCCTATGAGCTGTGAGTTTCTTGTCCCAATGCAGATGTTGTTGCTCAGAGTCAGGGCTGCCTGTCAGCAACACCTAAACAACCCTGAGGGTTTCCTTTGCGTTCTTTACTCTGCCCTGCTCCATATTTCTTCCTCTTGCTCATATCTGTCTTCACTCCGCTGCAAACAGCCCATCCCTGTTTGCCCTTTCCTCTCTGGCCTCACTCCCCATTTCACTTCCTGGGCTGGCACCATGGGAACGTCCCTTGGGGAGCAGGATCATCCTACAAATGCTTCAGGAATAGTCTGCAGGGTCCTGCAGTGCCTCGTGCTGCTCCCTTGCCAGAGGCACCACAGGCCAAGGGGGCACATCTGGGCTGGTGTGTCTGGGTGTGGGGCTCCCTGTTCTGGGCAATGAGGAGGGGCTGGAGAGGCTCTGCAGGACTGACAGGATGGGCTTTGGGGCTGTGTGGAGAAGCTGAGGGAGCTGGGCTGCTGGAGCTTCTGAAGAGGAGGCCGAGGGCTCATCCTGCAACTGCTCCAGGGCTTTCCATGGGAGTGGGAGCATTACAAAATATTCAGTGAAATAAAAAACTCCTTAACACCAATGTAGCATTAAAAAGCAGCATTCTTTATTTGGCTGGGTGCACGATGACAGCTCCTCCCAGAGCCGTGCATAGTGAGTACATAAAAGTCTCTGTTTATATTTTGTATTTTGCATACATATTAATTGATTGTCCTGGACTAAACACACCAATGATAATCATTTCCTCAAAATCATTAACATATTCCCACTCCTCTCCCCTTTACCCATGCGTTCTTCTGCCCTGGGGGTCTCTCTGGTGGTCCCTGGTGGTCGTGGACCCCAATGTTCCAGACAGCCTGGCTGAGCTGGCAGGACACTGAGGCTGGTGAATTCCAGTTCCCCTTCTTACACAATGGGCATTGTGCAGTTTGCAGAGGCCAATGGTTTTGGAGAAAAAGCATTGTGTCAGCTCAGCTGGGGTGGGGAATT
Source organism: Muscicapa striata striata (assembly GCA_030060385.1). Taxonomy (NCBI): domain Eukaryota; kingdom Metazoa; phylum Chordata; class Aves; order Passeriformes; family Muscicapidae; genus Muscicapa; species Muscicapa striata. The sequence continues at coordinate 10,909 of JAREIS010000953.1, forward strand.
TATCATCTGGTAACATGAGGTCACAGAGTGGGCTATGACATCACAGAGTGGGTTATGTGAGGTCATTGAGCATCACAGGCTGTCTCTGTGACATCATAAAGCTGACTGTGACATCACAGGGCAGAGGTCTGACATCACAGGGGCTATGTGACATCACAGCAGGGGCTATGTGAGGTCACTGGGTTGGTCACTCTGCCCCAGCCCCCCCTCACAGTTTTCCCAGACAAGTCCAATGTTGTTCATGCCCAGCAGGGTCCCCAGTCCCTCTTATCCCCCTGCTCCACCTGGAGCCACAGGATGTTCCATCCTCCCCCAAGGATGTTCCACAAATCAACCCCCAGAGCCTGACACAGGGACAAGTGGCCAGGGCTGTGTGACCAGGACATCAAGGACGTGGATCATCCTAATCACTGGGGCCTGGTTTGGGTTCCCCAGGGCAGGAAAGATGTCTGGCAGCTGCAGCAGCATTAGGGAAGGGCCTCCAAGGTGGGGCTGGAGCCCTCTGGCTGTGAGGAGAGGCTGAGGGAGCTGGGCTTGTCCAGCCGGGAGCAGGGAAGGCTGAGGGGCTCCTCATCCCAGCAAGGACAGGAGGAGATAAAACGGGTGAGGCTGGTTGCAGCATTTTCTCAACAACAAACTCACACGATTCCCCCCTTCTCCATCCACCTCTGACAATTTTGCAAATTGGGCATTTTTCAACCTGCTTTAAGTGCACTCCAGTCAGAGAATCCTTGTAAAACACCTTAATTGCATTTACACACGCAACAGAATAATCATTGTCAAAAATTGTTTCTGTATACAAATCGCTGTGACTGGTGGATATGTCAGATGCTGCTGGGACATCTCACATTGCTGAGGGAGGAGTTTTGCATGGTTTTTAAATTGTATCATGTTTACATTTTTGTTATTATGTTTGCAATTAAGAGACATTTTCTGTGTCTCTGTGCCTCACCAGTTCCTGACCCCCAAAGGACACAAACCTGATGAGTTGTGGTGCCCACTGCAGTGGTAGCACTTGCACCTCCCTCCATCCCCCCAGCAGAGCTCCTTTGTGCCAGAAAGTGCCTGGCCATGCTGGGATGAAGGAAACAGGACAGGCTGTGGGGATCAGGGGCAGGGCATGGCCAGGGATTTGGGGTGGTTGTGAGCCCAGGGCAGGAGCCGGCCCTTGGCCTTGGTGAACCTCATCCAATTGTCCTGGGCCCATGGCTCCAGCCTGTGCAGATCCCTCTGCAGAGCTTCCTGCCCTGCAGCACAGCCACACTCCCAGCCAGCTTGGGCTTGCCTGGACACTGACTGAGGATGCCCTCGATGGCCTCATCCAGATCAGCAATAGAGATTGAACTGCCCTGGCCCCAGTCCTGAGCCCTGGGGACATCCCTGGATGTGGCTCCATTGCCCAGCACTCCTTGGGCTGGACTTCTCTTATTTATGGAGCTGTGCCTTCCCTTGGTTTGTTTGCTGACAATGAATGAACATCCCTCTGTGTCTCACGCAGCTCCTTCTCCAAGAAAAGCAGGTGGGAGTTGGTGCCAAGGAGCTGAAAGCTGCAGGCATGGCCTGGAGTGGAGAAAGCTCAGATTTGCACCAGGCTGCTCTGAGTCCCGGGGGTTGGATGAGGGAAATGGTGGGTTGGGGGTAGGGACAGAGTCTGATTGCCAGACATAAAGGGTTTTGATTTTCATATCTGTTCAGACTGCATGAGGAGGTGCTCAGGATAAATATCAACTGGAGATTGTTGGTATCAATCTATAAATAGGAAAACAAAACTAAACAGGATTAATAAAACCCCTGTTTTTTTTTTTTTTAATATAGTGTATTCTCTCTGAATACACTTCTGAAATCTGTATAATTAACCATAGAAGAATTAAAGACTTAAAATGAAATTATTCCCAGGGGTTTGTCTTGTTCAGGTGTTTGGAAATTTTAATGAGCCTTTGTCACTGAATTCCTGAACTGAAGAGCTGAAGACTGAGCAAGCCTCTGGAGAACTAAAATTCATCAGGGAACCTCCATGCTGCTGAGGATCCATCCTCAGCAGAACAGGAATTAATAGATTCCAGGAGTTTCCAGGCTGCTCAAGAGCTGTGAGCTCACTGATGCAAAAAGAAAACTCTCTTACCAGTTAAAGTTAGAAAGTGGTATGTTTATTACAATGGCAGGCACACCCGAGAGAAATCTCTCACAAGGATGTGCAAAGTACACAGGGCTCTTGCCTTCTTTTATCCACAAAAGTCTTACATATTCATATCATTACCAGTACACCTGTACATATGCATTACCAAATCCCCCGTAGCCCTGCTTCGTATCACAATTAGCTGAAATTCGTTTTACTCTTGGGCAGTTCCTTCCTTCAAATGGGTCGTTCGGTGTTTGAAATGGGTCAGTGGTCTCCTAATGATGAAGTCAGAGAGTCTTCCTCACTTTCAACTTTTCACCTTTGTCTTGTTGACAGGCTCTCTGGCCCTTTGGTCACAGTTCAAGGTCCCAACCTGGTTCTGGCGGGTTTTGGGGTCCAGGTGCAGTTATGGTTTCTTCACTATAACCATATCCCAACTGTCTGTCTTGACACAACAAAGCCAAGCAAGTGATTTATTGTCTTGGCTCTACTGGCTCAGCCACTTTCTACACTGCTTCTACTCTAATCGTTTTATGTATAGCTTCTATCCTTCAGCTAAGCTCTTAACCCATTGATTTTTGCTTCCCTACTCTTTCCCATGCCTCCAAATCAATAGCAGAAAAGAGTACTTTAACTAGCATGCTCCCTGCCCCGAATCCTATTGCCTCCTGTAAAGGGGCTTCTATGTTTTCTTTTGTTTGTTTTCTGGTCCAGGATGCTATAGGACTATTTGGGGAAAAATCCTCATCTTCACTATTTTCATGATCACTCTTAAGCAATGGGGGATATAATTTAGGGGTAAGTGAGGAAGAAGTTGGCTCAGCTTGTTTCTTCCTTGAGGGAGCTGGAGTAGTGACAGGACTTAATGATCCCTTTGAATCTTCCTTTTCCTTTGACTTTTTAGGGGGTGGTCTGTACAGGTCAATTATCTCCTGTTCTTGTGCCTGTATTTGATAAACCTTATCAGAATGGGTACAGTGCTGGTTTATTGAGCACAGACTGCAGCATCGCTTAGGATTCCCTCTATTAGCCTTTCTGTCCTTTTCAAAGGCCAATACCAAGGGATCAGAGCAGGGTCTGATGCTGCAATCTCTCTGCCACTTGGGATGATTCCTGAGAGGGAAAAATATATCTGCGTTTGTTACCTCCTCCCATTTCTGTCCTCTCCTGCAGTAAAATCTCATAGTCTAAAGTTCCAGCTGGTGGCCATCTGAGACCTTCTCCCAGCTTATAAAGGGGCCATCATTGCATGCAAAATTTGATCAAACTTCGTTTATTTTCAGTGTCCCCATCTCCTACTAACACTTTCTAGTGTGTTAAAACACAGCCTAAAGGTCGAGCCTTAGAAATCTCCTTGCTTTGACTAGTACCCATTATCTCCTTCTTTTGTGTTACCCTGCTTTCACCCAAATTTCTCTCCACACAGCCTCACTGTCCTTTGCCAGTCTTCCCCTCACAGGCACGCCCAAGTTTCAGGTACTAAATGTGATTTTCCACACACAAACTTTAGAATATTCGGTTCAAAATCAGCTTGTTAGGATGCCTTGATTTACACTGAGGGCATAGCCTTTGCCATGTCTCAGAGGAGCAATACCAAGGTTTTTCACAAATCCTGCACTGTAAAAGTAACCACACAGGGTGCCATCCTCTGGAAGCCCCAAAAGCCTCATAACACCTGCACAGGCAAGCTATTCCACTTCTCTCTTGAATGACCAGACTGTCTTCTGCAGGCTGTTCCCAGTACAAAGCTACCAATCTCCCTGCTGAGGTTCTATATATTCCTTCCAGATGAACCTTATAATTTCCTCTTCCTCTCCAATCGTTCACTGGATTCACAAATTCCCAAGGATCCTGTCCAAACCACTGAGGGAGGAGGATTCCTTCTATTCTTCTAGGCATGATTTAAAATATCAAACCACCACAATATAACTCTGGCAGCCCAGAAATACAACCCCCTTATATTTTAATATCCCAAGGATCAGGGACACACCACTGCAGGATGGAAGTTCCTTTAATTTGTCTTGCCAGATTTACACCATTCTTTCATCCTCTCTCAGCTGAGGGTAGTTCCCAATCAAAAGCCAAATAAGAACTAGTTTGGCTTGAGTATACTCCTCCCAAAAATACCCCATCTATTCTACCACCCTCTCAACTTACAGTGGTCCTGTCCCCTTCTGTATTCAAAAACTCTCCTGGCTCAAGCTGAAACCATCTAGAAATAGCCTGCCTAGATGGCCGGGCCCCTTCAGCTTGGGCTCGAGTTTCAACAGCCACTCCTATCAGCAAACTACAACAGCGTAGCCAACAACCAGAGCCAGAGTAACAACACAGCCAACAGCCAGAGTAACAACACAGGAAACAAGGCAAAATTACCAATTTGCTGCAATTATAACTTTTGTCACAAGATGGCAATCTTACTACAAAATGCACAATGACCAGCGGCTGCAGGGGACCGGTTAACCCTGAACACCAAGTGTTACAGGGAATACCGTCCCCCATAAACAGGAATTCCCCATGCACAACCTGAATCCCAGAGTCAAAATCGCTGTGGGGAAGGGTATTTCTTTATTAAGGGACAAAGTATTCACCTCTTGTCAACACAGCACACAGCATGCAGCAATTTCAAATGGTTTTCCCAATCACTTCGCCCTTCTCCAGCGGTTTTGGTCACTCCAAAAAAAGCCCCGCCGATCCCAGCTCCCACTTGCCTCGTACTAAGTACATCTCACCAATCAGAATCACAGTCACTCACAAAGTGAAGAAACAGTCAAAATAACAATGATTAAAATAGCAGCAACAAAAACATCAGCAATAAACAAGGGTTTGTTCCAGTTCAACCCCAGAAATTCTAATGTGTCCCCTGACAGAACAAAGCCTTTCCTGGCCACTACACCCTCCTGATGCTTGCAAGCAAAACTGCACAGGCTTGTGCTGAGTGCAGAACGTCTTCAGTGACTTATCAGCTTCCTTTTAGCCACATGTATGTCTTACAGGCTGCCCCACATAATTTTAAACATATTGTTTTGTCTGCAGTCCAGCAACATGTCTTGTCTGTCCCCATGATGAGCAGCTGGGGAGCGAAGGTCCCTCCAGGAAGGTCCCGCTGGCACCAGACAAATCCACAGCCAAAATCTTGCAGCCAAAGAGAGGAGTCCTGCCATGGTCACCAAAATGATGCAGAAACAAAAACTCACTAACCAGTTAAAGTTAGAAAGTGGTATGTTTATTGTGATGCTGGGCACACCAGGAAGAAATCTCCCACAGGGATGTGCAAAGAACACAGGGCTCTTGCCTTTTTTTATCCACAGAAATCTTACATATTCATGTAATTCTATTACATATGCATTATACATATTACAAATACCTATACATATGCATTACCTAATCCTGCCTAGCCCAGCTTTCAGCTCTCAGCCTTCCCTGCTCTGGGCTGGACAAGCCCAGCTCCCTCAGCCTCTCCTCACAGCCAAAGGGCTCCAGCCCCACCTTGGAGGCCCTTCCTTCACCCTGCTCCAGCTGCCAGACATCTTTCCTGCCCTGGGGAACCCAAACCAGGCCACAGTGACCTGGATAATCCATGTCCTTGATGTCCTGGTCACACAGCCCTTGCCCTTGTCCCTGTGTCAGGCTCTGGGGGTTGATTTGTGGAAGATCCTTGTGGCCGAGGTGGAATGGGGGGAATCCAGGGGGACAGGGGACCCTGCTGGGCATGAACAGCATTGGACTTCTATGAGGAAACTGTGAGGGGAGGCTGGGGCAGAGTGATCAGCCAGGGTCACCTCCTGCAGGCTGAACTGGAGGCACTGCAGGTCAGGGACAGCCACTCTCTGGAATGCTCAGCAGATGCTCAGCTCAGGCAGCTCCTGCAGCCCCAGGGCCAGCCCCACTGCCCAGCACAGCAGCAGAGAGTTGGCCCCAGGGCTGCTCAGGCAGCTGCTGCTGGCCCAGGGACAGGGCAGCCTCTTGCCAGGGCTCCTCTGCACCCCAGGGGCTCCTGCTCTGCTCCTGGCACATGCCAGCTGCCCACAGAGCCTGTGCCAGGGGAACACATCTGTGCTGGCCTGAGCAGTCATTGCTGCAGCCCCTGCCCTGCTCCCCAGAGCCCTGAGCTGGGGCTGCTGCTCTGCAGAGCACGGGGGCTGTACTGTCCCAGCCCTGGGCTGCCTCTGCTGGGCTCTGCTGCTCAGCCTGGGACACAGAGGCAGCTGATGGTGCTCCCTGCACTGACCCCCTCCCACACAGGCTCTGCTGGGGCCATGCAGGGGCTCAGAGGTGCCTGCCTTGTTCCAGGGCTGCCAGATGGCCTTGGGGCTGCTCTGCATCCTCCTGGGGAAGGTCCCTGAGGTTCAGAGCAGTCAGTGCCCAGACTCCTTTCCCTGTGCCTGCTGTGTCCCTGGGGATGCTGATCTCTCCTTTGCCTATTTGTTTCCAGATGAGGAACTGTTGGCACCTGGTGGGTTAATGCAATGCTGACTCTTCCAAATTCCCAAGCCTATAAAAAACTCTCACTGCTTCTTCTGTACGAAGATGTTAAACATGTTAAAGGAAGAAGAATGGGAGAGTAAGCAGCCCTGTTATGCCCCTGGGAGGCCCAGCCCAGCCAGACCTGTTCCATGTTCCCTTGGTTCCACGAGGTCCTCGCAGTGTCACAATGGTCTCCATAAGAAGGAAACAACTGAGCCCCAGTGTTGCAAGGGCACATGAGGGGCAGTCACCAGCTGCCAAGGCCAGCCAGACTTGATTGTATTGGCAGATTTTGTCTATGGACAATCTCCAGACATATGGAATTTTAGAGGCAGAATCTCAGTTTCAGACATAAACTTCTAGAGGAGAAGGATGATTCTTTCCTATCGGAAGGAAAGCACAGAGCCGAAGAGTTTCAAAGGCCGAAGAGGAAAGAAGTGGCTCCTGGGAGGCCAAGCCAGCCAGACTTGTTTGTCCTGGCAGGAGTCCTTGGATCCACAGAATTTGGGAGGCAGAATCCCAGTTTCGACCATGGGTGCCTTGACGAGAAGGACAGTTCCTTTCCATTGGAAGGAAAGCACTGAGTTTGCGTGTTCCAGAATCAGGTGAGAGGCAGTCCCCAAGAGGCCAAGGGCAGCCAGACCTCTCAGTGCTGGCAGCTTTCACTTGGGAACAATCCTTGGAGACAGGGAATTTTGGAGGTAGAATCTCAGTTTTGGCTGTGGGCACCTGACCAGGAAGGAGAGTTCTTTTAATTAGGAAGGAAAGCACATGGTCCCAGCGTTTCAAAGACGGAGGAGAGGTGGCCCCTGGGTGGCCAAACCAGTGAGATCTGTTTGTCCTGGCAGATTTCATCTGGAAACCATCTTTGCATATAAGGAAATTTGCAGAAGGAATCCCAATTTTGGCCATGGGCACCTGGAGGAGAAGGACAGTTCTTTCCCACAGGAAGAAAAGCATAGATCCCCAGTGCTTCCGGGGCAGATAGCAGCAGCCCTTGACATGCCAAGGTCAGTCAGACCTGTCAGGTGGCCCCCAGGAGGCCCAGCCAGCCAGACCTGTTCTGTGTTCCCTTGGTTCCATGAGACCCCACAGTGTAACAATGATCTCCTTGATTCCATGAGTTCCTGTAGTGTCACAATATTCTCTTTGTCACAATATTTTCATTGCTTCTGTCGTGTCACAAAGGCCTATTGCTTCCATAAGGTCTGGCAGTGTCACCATGGCCCCTGGCCTCCATGTGGCCCCGCTGTGCCACAATGGTTCTTGTGACAATGGTTCTCTGCTCCTTAATTCTACAGGCCCCACAGCTTCATCACTGAACCTTGGTTCCATAAGGGTCCTCCTGATTCCATGAGGCACCAGAGTGTTACAATGGTCTCTTTGGTTCCATGAGGTTCCATAGTGCCTCCATGGTGTCCCTGAACTCACATTGTCACAACTGACCCATGGTTCCACGAGGTTCCTCAGTGTCACTGTGGTTGCTGACAGAGGCTGGATGAGATCAATGTCCCAGACACCTCAGGATGAGCTGTCAATCAGTCACACAGTGGGCTGGTGCTGACCCAGGCTCTGATTGCCCCAGCAATCACAAGTCCCACCTGGGGGGAGGCCCACAAAGTTCCAGGGGCTTAAAACATGGAGCAGGCGCTCAGCCCATGGTCCGTACCCTGCCTTCTCCTCGGTGCTGTGTCTCACCCACACTGGAACCCGAGGAGTTGGTAGCCATGTGTATGTCTTTCTATAGAGCTTCTGTCTTTCCTCTCCTTATAATGCTCTTGATATGGAACAGTTTTGGGTGTCTCAACAACTTAAGTGTTTAAAGGTTTCTAGGTTAAATAGGCTAAATTAATGAACTTCTGGATAAGTGTTTTATGTTGCTTTGGATGTTGTATTAAAGCCTTTTCCAAAATTCTTTGATTTTCTATACATTGCCAGTGTAATTTTGGTGTAATTTTTACCCCTTGAGAATATCTGGTTGGTGTTTCACCTGTGCACCAAACTTGAGTAAAGGAATCTTTGGTCACCCCCAGCATTTCAGTGTTCTGGGTTGTTACAGCCCTGCAGGCTCACAATGGCCTCTTGTTTCCATGAGGCCCTACAGTGTCACACTGGCCCTTGGTTCCATGAGCATCTGGAGTGTCACACAGATTGATGACATTTGTCCTTGCTGCCCCTCATATCCCACTGCCCCAGGAACAGCCCCGAGCCACCCGGGAGGGACAGGCCCTGCTGTGCCAGGCCTGGGCTCAGCCCTTGGCCTTTCTGCTGCCTCCAACCAGCCCAGGCCTTGCTCAGCATTGCAGTTCCCTGCTCACAGCCTTTGGCTCCTGCAATCCTGGTCTCAAGGATCTGCTCTCAGCAGTCCCTGGGGAGCCTTTGGAAGTCCCCACCCTCAATGGGGCCAGTGATGCTCCAAGGGACTTGGAGTTTTGCTTCTGACTCCTGGAGCAGCTTTTTCAACCTTCTCTCAGTGGCTGGGGGTCCTAGACTCAGCCCCAAATCCACTGTGGGGATTATTAAAATACAGAAAGCCCTGAGGAGCTCTTTGTCTTCCTTCGATTGTCTTCAAGTCTCCAGGGCTTTTGCAGCTGCTTGGAGCTTGGAGTCAGTTTGGAGTTCTGCTATTTTTTTTTTTTTTTTTTTTTTTTTTTTGGTCAAGGGAATATTTTTGTACTTTTCATTTTGGAAAAGAGGTGACAGAAGTCTTCCCCAATTTACGTTGAAGCTGACATTGCCCACCTTTTGGGACTGACCTCCCAAAATATCCATGTATGTTTATGTAATTTATTCTTTAGTGTTAATATTTAATTGATAAATTTATAATATTTACTTCTATAGATAATGTTTTATTAGTTAGTTTTTATATTTATATTAAAAAATCTCTACATTTCTTGCCAAGGAGCCAAGGAAATTTTTCTTCATTCATTCTAAGTAACACAATTCCCTTTGTTAATTAATTAAGTTCTATTGAATATTTTTTTCTCCCTCTTTTTGATAATGAGTAATATTTATAGTCCTTTTGTCATCTTTATTACCATGTTGTTCTCTGGCAGGCTCAAAAGGGGCACTTTGGGGTCCACTTCTGGGGCACATTTAGGGCAGTTGTGCGTCTGGGGATGGAATTTAGAGAGAACTAGAGGGTCTGGAGCCGGGTGGGCACCTGGCAGGGAACTTAGGGATTCTGACAGAAAATTCGGGGTCCAGGGGAGCACTAAGGGGTCCAGGGGGGCATTTGGAGGTCAGGTAGGGGAATCTGGGGCCCGCTGGAGTCTGGGGGGGGCACTGGAGGGACTCTAACGGGTGTTCTCTGGGGCATGAATAATGATGGGAGTTTTAGGCGGGAGTATTTTATGATTTAACGGGGTCATGGAACAGCATGGGAGTTGTAAGCACTGTTGCATTGGTTGTTTATGTTTGCCAAAGAGCATGATGGGAGTTGTAGTCCCTGAAATGGCTCAGACTGGGCATCTGGGAGTCCAGGAAGGAACTTGGGAGGCACTTCTGCGTTCAAGCCATGACTTTAGGTCCTTAAGAGGCAACATATATGGTTCAGGGAGCTCTAAAAGGGCCCCATAAGGCACAAGGCACGGCAAGACTTTTAGGCACTCCCATGGGCTCTGTCAGGCTGCGGGGCATGATGGGAGTTAGAGGCAAAAAAGAAAAGATGGCGCCTACAGCAGGCACCCCCTCCGAGGCCCTGATCCTCGGTGCTAATTGGCTGCGGGTGGTGATGAGCAAGGTCCTCGGCAAATGGAAGGGGCAGTGAATACCCGACGGTCAGGTAGGCCATTCCTCTCACACGTACCAATCAGTCAAGCTAAATCTCACTTATATCTGTTTACTAATACATTAATACAGAATCTTCTAGAAAGCTCTCTCTTTCTATTCCTAAAATCTACTCACCATGTTTGTTTTGTCCACCAGTGGTCGGTGTTTCCTCCTTTGGGGTCTTGTTCATGAAGCTCTGGCTCCCCAGTGTTCGCTGTTTGACCTTCTATCACCCACAACTTAAGTTTATTTATTGTTCCCACACACTCGTCCATGACCAATGCTTTGGAATCATCATTTGCCCAGTTAAGTCAAAGCCTATTCTAGACCATCTGACTATACCCTTCCTATCCTATCCCACCAAACACTGAGGATGATTTTTTTCTGCTTGGTTTAACCATTTCATTTATCTCTTTTGCTTTATAGCAATTAAATACAATTTTTTATTAAAGAGCATTGACATCGGTACAATTTGGCACAACATTAAGCAACTGACCTTGGGACCCAGAGGCCATTGTGACACAGTGGAACCAAGGAGAGCATTGCTGCACTGCGAGACCTAATGGAACCACGGATCCACTGTGACACTGTGGGGCCCAAGGATCCAAGGGACTTTGTGACATCAAGGGGTCCCATGGAACCAAAGGGACATTGTGACACTCGGAGGCCTCATGGAATCATGGAGACCGTTGTGACACTCTAGGGCCTCATGGAACCGTGGTGACACCAAGCTGGCTGCGAGTGTTCATCTGCTGCACGGTAGGAGGGGTCTGCACAGGGACCTGGACACGCCAGATCCAGGGCCCAAATCCAACAAGATGAGGTTTAACAAGACCAAGTGCTGGGTCCTGCACTTTGGACATAACCACACCTGCAGTGCTCCAGGCTGGAGACAGAGTGGGTGGACAGCAGCCTGGCAGAAAGGGACATTGGGGCACTGATGGACATGAGCAGTGTGCCCAGGTGACCAAGAAGACCAATGGCACCTGGCCTGGATGAGGAATGGTGTGGCCAGCAGGATAAGGGCAATGATTTTTCACCTCTTTTCAGTACTGCTGAACCTGGATCTGGAGTTCTAATTCTGTTCTGGGCTTCCTCAATTTAGGAAGGACATGGAAGGACTGGAGTGTGTCCAGAGAAGGGGAACAAAGCTGGTAAGAGGTACGGAGCAAAAGTCCTGGGAAGAGTGGTTTAGGTAGCTGGGGTTGTTTATCCAGGAGGAAACTCAGGGAGATAAGGTGATGTCATGGCACAGGTTGGACTCGGAGATCCCCAAGGTCTTTTCCAGCCTGACTGATCCTGTGATTCTCTGAAACCACTCCTGGAGCAGTTGCAGGATGAGCCCTGGGCCTCCTCTTCAGAAGGTCCAGCAGCCCAGCTGCCTCAGCTTCTCCACACAGGCCCAAAAGCCCATCCTGTTCAATCCTGCAGAGCCTCTCCAGCCCTTCCTCATTGCCCAGAACAGGGAGCCCCACACCCAGACACAGCAGCCCAGATGTGCCCCCCTGGCCTGTGGTGCCTCTGGCAAGGGAGTAGCTTGAGGAACGGCAGGACCCTGCAGACAATTCCTGAAGCACTTGTAGGATGATCCTGCTCCCCAAGGGACGTTCCCATGGTGCCAACACAGGAACTGAAATGGGGAGTGGGACCAGAGAAGAAAGGGCAAACATGGATGGGAACGAGGAAGAAGTTTGGATTATGAAGGAGGAAAGAAAGCAAAGGTGAAGCAAATGAAATGCTCAGGGGAGTTTGGGGGTGGCTGCCAGGCAGCCCTGGCTCTGAGCAACAACATCTCACAGTGGGACAGGAATCTCATAGCTCATGGGAACAAACTTTCTGGCTGACTGCAGAGGCCTTGACAAACCTGAGTGGTTTCCCTCCCATCCCCCAGCCCTTGCTGGTCCCAGGGGCTGATTATAAATGAGCACAAACGGGCCAATATAAAGCCAATTATGTAGCCAATTTATTATTACAGAAAAGAGTAAGCAAGGATGCAGCGCTGGGCGACGAGGGGGCAGGGTCTTCCCAGATCCTTCGCCGCACGCCCAACGTCCTGTGGTCTCCTTTTTAGGGTCTCCGCTTCTCTGCCAAATCATCCTTCCGGCCACTTTGCGCTTGCTCCGTCAGTTGATAGGGGTCTTTTCCTGTCTCCTGGTGGTTTTTGATGAGGGTTCGCCGTGGTTTTCTTTTCCGTGGACCTAGTGCAGTAATTATCTACAAGCATTTGTGAACATGCAAAGCTAACGGGTCGTTCTGCCCTTAGTCTCGCCAGCAGACTAGATAATTTACAACCCAATTCCCCTTTCAAGGTCCGTCAGATAAGAGAAGCAAAAGCTTATCTAAACAAAGTAGGACACTAGGGCAGTTAACTGTCTCACTGCCAGACACTAGACAGTGAACAAAAGGTCACTTATTTTATTACAATTCCCCTTTTTTTTTTTTTTTTAACCCTTTTGTTCACTGTACCTTGCCAGTTCCTTTCTGCTGAGTTCTAAATAGTCTTCCATTTCCCCCCCATTTAGCGACTCATACTTTGCTCTAACAAGCATTAAATGAGCAGCTTCTAATCTCCTCTTGACTATACTGATAAGTTTGTTAAAAATACAGGGTCCAAAGGTCAGTATTAAAACAAGCAGAATTATTGGTCCCGCTATTGTGGACAAGAGGGTCGTTAACCAGGGGGATTTACTGAACCAAGATTCATACCAGTTTTGTTGTGCTTCTCTTTCTTGTTTTCTCTTTTCTAGTCCTTCTTGTAATTTTGCCATGGTCTCTCTTATAACCCCACTCCGATTAGCGTACACACAGCACTCTTCTCTAAGTGCAGCACATAAACCTCCTTGTTGTAAAAGCAGTAAATTTAGTCCCCTTCTATTTTGCAAGGTTACTTCAGCTAGCGAATCTAGGGAGTCTGTGAGATCTTTTATGGATTTATCAATTCTCCTTAGATCTTCGTCTACTGACACCCTGAGCTCTTTAAATCCCGCTTCTTGATTTACTAAGGACGCTACCCCTGTTCCCACTCCAGCCGCTCCTATACCTAGTAATACAGCCACTGTTAATGCTGTGAAGGGCTCTCGTTTCACTAAATGGGGTTTCTCTAGAGTTTGGTATTGAGCATACACATATTCTTCGGGATGGTAGGTAATTCGGGGAACTATTAGGACTTGTATGCAAAACTCATAGGTTTCATTAAAGGCTTTTGTAAAGATGCACGGGGTTACCCCTAAAGTGTTACAGACCCATTTTGAATTTACAGCCGGAAGGAGCCACGCGGCCGGCTCCTTTGGATCTGATACAGACATTTTTACCTGGCATAGGTGGTTCTTGTCTCTAGGTACATTTCCCACACATCTCCCCTTTCCACTCACTTGAGCCATTGATATTCTCTGGACACTACCTTGTTCCTTTTCCCACAAACACTCCCTCGGGTTTGTTCCGTTAACTCGTCTTGACTCAGCAACAGATCCTATAGCTTCATAAAAGGGTGGTTTCACTAGGTAACACAGCCAGCATTCTTCGGTTAAATTAGGGTAGGTCTGGTTTAGTGCCTTATAAGTTGCCTGCATCACCCTCCAAAGTGTATTATATTCTTTGGTGGGCTCGAGCCAACCTCTAGATTCATTTTTGGCCTCCGTCTCGTTCTCTCTCGGGGAAATATCTGCAATATTTCTTCCGCCCCCGCCCCCAATAACTGGGTTAGGTCCCACAGGGCTTGGATCATGTGGTACAGGCTCTTTTTTTTATTTGAATCATATTGCCTCTATCTTTCCCTGGTTTCCAGAGACGGATCCCCCATGTTTTCCCTAATAACCATTCGGCTTTTTCTGGCTGGGAGACATTAAGATATACAAAGGAGCAGGTTCCTCTGGATAACATTTCTCCTGAGGGTCCCCTCCAGGGTTTGACACAGCCTACCGGTCCAAATTCTGCCTTCAAAAAAGGGTCTCCTCTCGTCCTCCAGTCAGAGGCAATGGTTTCACAGCCCCAATATCCACAAAAGTACTCCCCTGGGTAATTACAATACGACTTTCCTGGGTTTGATACCGGACACATGTAAAATCCTGTCAAATTCTCTGCTTTCCCACACTGTAGTATGTTAGCTAGGTTACATAGTCCCACTATGAAACTCGGTGCTCCTACAGCAACAACTGTTTGTATTGGACTAGAGGCATCCCATCTAGTGAGGGACCATTTGAAGGGCTCATGGCTTTCTTGTGTTCCCTTTACCAACCCCATCATCATTATTATTATTATGTACACTATTAGAGTTGGGTGACACCCAATGCCAGAGCAGTAAATAGAATTGGTTCTTTCCCTAACCCCCTTAATGCTATCACCTTCAAGCCTCCGGTTATCGAGAGTTGTAAGCACCTTCACTACCTTCACTGTTATTTCTGTGTGAGATTCCCTTTCCCCACTCCTTACCCCTCTGCCTCGCTCGCCAGCTAGGTTGCTGCTAGCTGCGAGGTGTACCATCTTCACGGCAGCAAGGATATTCTTCAGGGGTGGAACTCACTCCTCTTTTCCACTTCTTTTGGAATGCCAATTTTTGTCCTTAATGGTGGAATATCACACCTGAGTCTTTTTACTTGCTTACGACACTTGACTGACACGATGTCTGTGTTAAATGGTCCGGGAGGTTCGTTGGGGTGATAGCAATATAAGTCAGGGTTTATCCCCTTGGAATATATTTGCCACCAGAGCGGGGATCCCACTTTCAGCTCTCGAGTTGCTACTTTCTGGCTTAAGGCCAAAGCAGTCAACTCACGCTGCTCTTCCCAGCAGGGCTGACATACACTTTTAGGAGCCCTCCCTTTCTGGCAGTGGACCCACCACAACTCCTTACAATTTTTACAACAGAAACATACAAACGGATAACAGTTGCAATCTAGCCAACTACACGCTACTCTAATATCGTTATGCTTCACGTTTTTTTCTCCATTATATAATTGATCATTGTACGTTAATCTCACAGGTCTGTAATATGGCTGCTGAGTAAGTTCCTCTAAATACCCACAGTATCCTGGTGACTCAGAAGTTCCAATTAACTCTTTCTGTAGTAACCAATTATCCCCCACCCAAATGTCCCCTGCATTCATGTACTCTCCTGGGTATCAAGATGAGGTTCTTTTTAAAGTGAGCCTTAAGTCCCGGCTGTTCCTTTTATTTCTTAGTGGGTGTTATTTTTCTCGGAGAATCCGGATGGATCTACTGGTCCTTTTATTCGGCTGGCATGAGTCCACCCCTTCTCTGCTGTGCGTACCGCAGTGTCTGTTGTAAGTAACACCAGATATGGTCCTTCCCACTTCGGTGTTAGCGAGCTTTCTTTCCAACTCCGGATCAGAACCCAATCTCCCGGTTGTACCTGATGTAACACAAGATCTAGAGGTGGTCTCTGAGCCCACATTCCTTTTTCCCATAGCTGTTTTTTTAAACTTCATTAGAGTTATTAAATATTTGTTGAGATACTGATCACTAATGTTGGGGTTAGTCTGAACCTTCTCTAAGTTATACGGCATTCCATATAGCATTTCAAATGGGGACAACCCCACATCTGCCCGCGGCTGAGTCCTAATATTTAATAAGGCTAAGGGAATGCATTTTACCCATGATAATTTTGTCTCTAATACCAATTTAGTCAATTGTTTCTTTATTTCCCCGTTCATTCTTTCTACCCTTCCCGAGCTTTGTGGGTGGTAAGGAGTATGTTTCTCCCAATTTATTCCCAGCGCTTTTGCTAATTCTTGTGTTACCTTTGATGTGAAATGCGGGCCTTTATCTGAATCAATAGTCTCAGGCACCCCGTACCTGGGCACTATTTCTTCGAGCAAAGTCTTTACCACTGTTTGGGCTGTTTCCCTGACCGTCGGAAACGCTTCTACATAATGGGTAAGATGATCTACTATTACTAAAAGATATCTAATCCGCCCTACTTTGGGTAGCTCTGTAAAGTCTATTTGCAGATTTGCAAACGGTCTTTTTGCTAATGGCCGCCCCCCCAGAGGTAATTTTCTTAGGTTGCTACGATTGACTCGTAGGCAGGTGGGACAGTTCTTGGTGACATGCTTAACCATATCTCGTAGTCCAATGCTCATAAATTTAGTCGCGAAATGGTCGACTAACCCTTGGTCCCCCCAGTGTGTCCCCTGATGTAACTTATACAACATTCGCTGGGCTACTGCCTTGGGCAATACTTCTCGCCCGTCTCCTGTCATCCACCTCCCCCCTATCTTCTTTTATTCCCATTTTCCTCAATTTTTCTTTTTCTTCATCAGTAAATATAAGTTTCACATCTTCCTTCTCTAGTATTTTCCCAATATATGGCTTCTCTTTTAAAACCATCTCCCTTACTGCTGCCCTTTTTGCCTCTTGATCAGCGGCGTTATTTCCCCTGCTCCTAAAGTCCATTCCTGGCCGATGTCCCTTTAAGTGCACTACTGCTATCTTCTTTGGTCCTCTTAGGGCTTGTAATACTTCTACTATAAGCTTTTGATGGACTAACCCCTTCCCCTGTGAATTTTTTAGCCCTCTTTCTTCCCATAATTTCCCAAAAGTATGCACTACCCCAAATCCATACTTGGAATCGGTATATATCGTCCCCTCCTTTCCCCTTAGGAGCTTTAAGGCCCGAAGTATAGCATACAATTCACACGCTTGGGCTGACCATGACCTGTCTAAGGCTCCCGATTCTATTACCCGTAAATCAGGTCCTCCTATAATAGCATAACCAGATTTTCTTTCCCCTTCTACTATCCTGGAGGATCCATCCACAAATAGTTTTTCCCCTTCATCTAATTCTTCTTCCTCTAAATCAGGCCTAATCTTCATTTGTTCTTCTATCGTAGCTAAACAATCATGGGTTAGGGGTTCTTGTTCTATTTTTCCATACAGGAAAGCAGCTGGATTTTGTAGAGTGGTGGTTTCTAGGGTAAAATCTGGTGCTTCTAGTAGAATCCCTTCATATTTCAGGAGTCTGGCATCAGATATCCATTTATCTGCTTTTTGTTGCATTACACCCCGGATATTATGGGGAGACAGTACCTTTAAGCTACTATTAAAGGTAATTTTCCTAGCTTCCTCTACTAACAATGCACATCCTGCTAACATCTGTAGGCATGTGGGCCAGCCTCTGCTTACAGGGTCTAGGATTTTTGATAAATATGCCACAGGTTTCTTTTTCCCTGCCCAATCCTGGGTAAGCACTCCAAATGCAATTCCTTCTTCTATATTAACAAACAAAAAGAATGGCCTCTTTAAATCTGGGAGACTCAGAACCGGAGCATGAACTAAACTCTCTTTTAATTCCTCCAGTTTATCTGTGTCCTCTTGGGTCCACTTCATTAATCCTTCTTGTGCTAGCTTTTGATATAAAAATCTAGCTTTACTACTATAATTTTCAATCCATTGTCTACAATATCCCGTGAGGCCTAAGATTTGTCGAATCTGTCTTTTATTCTTTGGTATTGGTAGTGATAAGATAGCTTGAATTCTCTCGGGGTCTATCCTTTTCTCACCCCTTTTCAAATAATGTCCTAGGTATTTTACTTCTTCTTCCACAAACTGCAATTTGGCCTTTGAAACCTTCAGGCCCTTAAGTCCTAGAAAATTTAGGAGTCTTATACTCTCCCTTCTTACCTTTTCCTCTTCTTTCCCTGCTAACAACAAATCATCAACATATTGCACCAGGGTTACCCCAGGACCTGTCTGGTAATCCGTTAAAATCTGCTCAGCGCCTGCCCGAACAGGTTTGGGGATTCAGTAAATCCCTGGGGCAATACTGTCCATCTAAGCTGTTGCTTCCTTCCAGTGTCCGGGTCCTCCCACTCAAAGGCAAAATAATCCCTACTAGATTCATCAAGGGGGCAAGCCCAAAAGGCGTCCTTCAAGTCTATTACACTGTACCATAAATCATTTGGGCCTAGTTTACTCAGCAGCGTGTATGGGTTTGCCACCACTGGGAATCTGGCTATGGTTCTCTTGTTTATTTCCCTTAAGTCATGTACCAGGCGATAGGATCCGTCCGCCTTTTTAACTGGGAGGATCGGTGTATTGTATGGTGACATGCAAGGTTCTAACAACCCCCGGCTCAGTAGCCTGTCTACTTCGGGCTTTAACCCTTTCCTTCCCTCTAGGGATATGGGATACTGCTTTATTCTTACAGGTATTTCAGGGTTTTTTATTTTAACCTTAAAAGGGAAATCTTTAATCGCCCCACACTTCCAGGGTTATACCATACTTCGGATTTATTTCCTTCTCATCTTCTTGCCTCAAAGGGCAGAGTCTAATTCTTATTTCTTTTTCTATTACCTCTATTTGGATACCCAATTCTATAATCATATCTCTGCCCAATAAATTGTAATCTGATTCTGGGACTAACAAAAAGTCCCCTACCCCTATTTTAGATTCTGATTCCACCATCACCTCCTTTATTATTTTCACATCAAAGGGTTCTCCATTTGCCCCAACTACTGTGGCAGTGTCCCTAGACAGGGCACAACCTTTGGGTAAGGACTGGAGCGTTGATCTTTCTGCACCAGTATCGACTAGGAAGTTAATTTCCTGGCCATGGGGACCCACTTTTAACTTTATCAAGGGCTCCTTTTGATGTTTCCGGGTCCCTAAAAGATAGAGCCCCTGACCCCCCTAGTCCTCCTTAAACTCCTTCTCGTCTCTAATCCGAACACGACATTCCCTCTTGAAGTGTCCCTTCTTTCCACAGTAAAAGCACACTTTCAAATCCTGCCTCTCACCAGGACCCCGAACTTCAGCCGACTTCCGCCCAAACTGCTTCGGTCCCTTTTCCCGCTCCCTGCTTTCTCGCATTGCAGCCACCATCAGTCTGACTTGTCGTTTATGAGTTTCCTCTTCCCTTCGCACATAAACTTTCTGTGCTTCCCTTAATAGTTCATCTAGTCCCCTGTCTTGCCAATCCTCTAACTTTTGTATCTTTTTCCTAATGTCCTCCCAGGATTTTGAAACAAAATGCACTTTTAATACTGCCTGCCCCATTTGATCATCTGGATTTATCCCGAATAAAGTTGAAAATTTTTCCGTAGCCTCTCTAACCATTCTGTGGGGGTCTCATCTTTCTTTTGTCTTTCATTAAAGGCCTTATTGAGGTTTTGGCCTCGCGGGACTGACTCTCTAATCCCCTGCACAATTATTGTCCTAAGGTCTTGCATATGGACTCTATGGGCTGGATTTTGATGGTCCCAATTGGGGTTCTGCAAAGGCCACTTGATATCTGCTGCTGGTCCTTGTATGTGCTGTGCGTCCCAAATACGCATGCCTTCCCTCCTGATCATATTCTTTTCTTCGGCCGTGAACAAGATGTTTAATATGGACTGTAATTCTTCCCAAGTATACATGCTCGGCCCTAGGAATTGATCTACTCTCTCTGCCACCCCCAGTGGATCTTCTAATAGATGTCCCATTTCTTTCTTAAAATCCCTAACATCCCCTGAAGCACCAAGTTGTTATAAATGAGCACAAACGGGCCAATATAAAGCCAATTATGTAGCCAATTTATTATTACAGAAAAGAGTAAGCAAGGATGCAGCGCTGGGCGACGAGGGGGGGGCAGGGTCTTCCCCAGATCCTTCGCCGCACGCCCAACGTCCTGTGGTCTCCTTTTTAGGGTCTCCGCTTCTCTGCCAAATCATCCTTCCGGCCACTTTGCGCTTGCTCCGTCAGTTGATAGGGGTCTTTTCCTGTCTCCTGGTGGTTTTTGATGAGGGTTCGCCGTGGTTTTCTTTTCCGTGGACCTAGTGCAGTAATTATCTACAAGCATTTGTGAACATGCAAAGCTAACGGGTCGTTCTGCCCTTAGTCTCGCCAGCAGACTAGATAATTTACAACCCAATTCCCCTTTCAAGGTCCGTCAGATAAGAGAAGCAAAAGCTTATCTAAACAAAGTAGGACACTAGGGCAGTTAACTGTCTCACTGCCAGACACTAGACAGTGAACAAAAGGTCACTTATTTTATTACACTCTGGGACGCTGCCCTGGGGTGTCCAGTGCAGTGGGGATGGATCAGCCCCTGCTCTGCTGCTCCTTGCCAGGGTCTCCCCCTTGCAGGGCCCTTGCAGAGCACCAGCCATGCTGTTTGCCCCCAGCCTGCCCACGGCCAGGCTGGGGCTGCTCACGGGGGTTTTCTCTGCTCAGCATTGGCCTGGCCAAGTGTTCTGGAGAGAGCCTGGCCAAGGAGCCTGGAGCCCCCAGGCCCTGCCTGAGGTGTCAGCGCTGCCCCAGCAGTGCCCATGGCCTGTTCCTGCTGCAGCCCCGGCACTGCCACCCCCAGGGCTGTGCCCGGCCCTGAGAGCACTCAGGCCCTGCAGCAACACGAGGGGCAGGAGGGCAGCGGGGCAGTGGCACGGGAGCAGCACTGGCAACACCAAGTGCTGCTGCTGCTGCTGGGCACAGCTGCTGTGCAAGCACTGATGTGCCCCCAGCTCTGCACACAGACATTGCTGCTGCAGCTCCAGAGAAGGGAACAGAAGGAGGATCTCAGGGGAAAACTTTGCTGGGAGAGATATCCTTGAGTTCACTTAAAGCTACTAAGAGCACACTCCTTCGTTGACGTATGTTGCGGCGGCGACCTGGTTCAATAACCAGCACTGCAGCCCAAACCTAGGGCCACTTGGGCCATAAGGTCTTGGACAGCAATGTGGTGGACAGCAAAATGGCGTTAATGGAAGGTCACAAGGGTTTTTATAGCTTGGGTAGTCTGTGGACATTTCCTTCAGCTCACGTCCGGCTGGGTGGTCCGGGTACAGAGCAAAGGTCAGACTGTGAGGGGGGATGGAGTCCTAGCTGCCCGTCACAGCCCGAGATTTTCTGCTCATATATCCCTAATTCTCTACAGACATAGTCTGTGGCCACAGGGGAGGTAGAGAGAAACAAAATTATAAATGCCAAAAAACAGTGATCTTTGTTTGTGAACAATATTTAAAAAGTAGAACAAAGACAATAAGCTCCAATATGAAACCAACAAAAAGAATTTTCAAGGCTTTCTTTTATTACAAGTGATTTGCAGAAATTGGCAATAGGTTTACTGTTTCTTAAAGCATCCAGTCACCAGTCTCCACACTACAGCCTTGAGCTCTTGGTTCCTCAGGCTGTAGATGAGGGGGTTCAAGGCTGGAGGCACCACTGAGTACAGAACTGACAATGCAAGGTCCAGGGATGGGGAGGACATGCAGAGGGGCTTCAGGTAGGCAAATGTCCCAGTGCTGAGGAACAGGGAGACCACAGCCAGGTGAGGGAGGCAGGTGGAAAAGGCTTTGTGCCGTCCCTGCTCAGAGGGGATCCTCAGCACAGCCCTGATGATCTGCACATAGGAGAAAACAATAAACACAAAACAACCGAAAGCTAAACAGGTACTAACAGCAATAAGTCCAAATTCCCTGAGGTTGGAGTTCGAGCAGGAGAGTTTGAGAATGTGTGGGATTTCACAGAAGAACTGGTGCAGGGCATTGCCCTGGCACACGGGAAGGGAAAATGTATTGGCTGTGTGCAGCAGAGCATTGAGAAAGCCACTGGCCCAGGCAGCTGCTGCCATGTGGGCACAAGCTCTGCTGCCCAGGAGGGTCCCGTAGTGCAGGGGTTTGCAGATGGACATGTAGCGGTCGTAGCACATGATGGTCAGGAGGGAAAACTCTGCTGAGATGAAGAATAGAAAGAAGAACATCTGAGAAGCACATCCTACATAGGAGATGTTCCTGGTGTCCCAGAGGGAATTGTGCATGGCTTTGGGCACAGTGGTGCAGATGCAGCCCAGGTCAGTGAGGGCCAGGTTGAGCAGGAAGAAGAACATGGGGGTGTGCAGGTGGTGGCTGCAGGCTACGGCGCTGATGATGAGGCCGTTGGCCAGGAGGGCAGCCAGGGAGATGCCCAGGAAGAGGCAGAAGTGCAGGAGCTGCAGCTGCCGCGTGTGTGCCAATGGCAGCAGGAGGAAGTGGCTGATGGAGCTGCTGTTGGACATTTGCTGTGTCTGCACATTACACCCTGATGAAGAAGGAAAGAAAGTGACAATTGAGAGGAGATTCCTCACAAAGTCGAGGTCGTTTCTCACTGACCCTTTTCTGCCACTGAACACCTATCCTTTGTCTGTGTCTCAGAGATGTTCCTTCACCTTGCTCTTTGGAGCCCTGATTGCTTCTGGCCAATGTGTGACGAGTCAGACCTTGAACTCCATGACACCTTTACATCAGACCTGACCCCCAGTGAGCGCAGGGGAACAGGAGGGCATGGGCCAGTCCTGGTGTTTGAACTTTCACATAGAATCTTTCCCTAATTCAGAGGAGCAGCCTGGGTGAAGGGATGGGGATAACAGAAGGCAGAACAAGAGATTGTGCTGCACAGAGGGGAGAACAGAGTCCAGTGAGGCAGGAGGACTGTCTGAGGCCTCGTGCAGGCTGAGGGGAGCGGCTCTGTCCCTGCAAGCTGTTTGAGTTTCCCTGGACTTGCATCTTTCTAAACTGCATTCTTGTATTACCCTGAAAAGCCAGGAGACACTGCTGAGAGCAGAGGGTTCCCTGGCACACAAAGTGGCTCCTGCCTTTCTCTAAGTCAGGTAGAGTTGGCTCATTCCCAGCCTCCCAGCCTGCCCTGCCCACAGCTCCCAAGGCACAGGGAGGTGGGTCAGCCCATTGCTGTGCTCAGCCTGCACAGAAGGAGCCCAAGGGCTGGGCCTGAGCCTGCAGCTGGAACTGCCATTCCCAGAGAGCTGGTCAGCAATGCCAGGAGCTCCTGGGCAAGGCAAGGAGAGAGAGAGCCAGCTCTGAGGAAAAGCCTTTCCCTGGCCAGCCCTGCACAGCCCCTCCCAGGCAGCACCAGGGCAGGACAGTGGCCCTCAGGCCCTGGTCAGCAGGGAATGGCACATGGCAGGAGAGATGCCCTTCATGTCTGGTGCTGCTCTGCCAGCCCAGGAGGGCACTGAGGGCCCTGAGCCCCTGGGCTGAGGGCTGTGCTGGCTGGGAGGGGACACCAGAGCTGTGCTGCTCAGGGCAGTGTCTGCCCTGCAGGGCAGGGCTGGCAGGTGCCACATCTGCCCTGCAGCAGGGCTTCCCTCAGCACTGCCTCCCTCCCTCCCTGCCCATGGCTCTGCTGCTGCAGCTGTCCCAGCCCGAGCTGTTCCTGTGGCCCCGGGCTCCTTCCCTGCCAGAGCTGCCAGAGCCCAGCCCAGCCCCTGGGCCAGCTCTGCCCTGCAGCTGCTCGGGGCTGCAGGGATTAAAGAACAGCTTCCCCAGGCCTGGGCACCATGGAAAGGTGATGCTGGATGGATCTGGAGGCTGGGGAGGTGGAGGCAGCTGCTGAGGGTCCCAGGAAAATTCACTGTGATGGTTTAAGAGCCTCAGCCCCTGCTCTACCCTGCACAGCTGAGTTTCCATTCCCACAAAGCTGTGCCTGGGAAAAGTGGAAGAACAGATTCAGGAAAGCAGGAAACTCCTGCCATGAATGAGCTCATGAAAAGTCCTCTCAGAAATGTCCTGGGCATGAGCTGGAGCTCTGAGCAGCCCTGGCCCACACAGCACCCTCTGCACACAGCAGGACCTGCCCTGGCAGGAGTCACTCCCTGCACCCACAGCTCCCCTCCACCATCCATGGGGAGCTCCTAGGCAGGCTGAGAGCTGCCCCTGGCAGGTGGCACATCCCCTGGGCTGGCCAAGAGCCCTCAGGGCTGCAGGAGCTGCTCTGCAGGACAGCCCTGGGCAGCCCTGGCTGCAGCCCCAGCTTCAGCCCCTGCAGCTGTCCCTGGCAGCAGGAGCCATCCTGTCCTGTCCCTCTGATGGTGCCCAGGGCAGCCCTGCTCTGCAGCACATCCTCCTGCTCCTCCTGTGCCTCAGAGAAACTGGGAGAGTCCTCCTGACACATCCCCCAGGCTGTGGGCTGTGCTGGCTCCAGGAGATCCCTCCAGGAGCACAGGGGACATTGCCCTGCACCCACAGACTCACCATGTCCAGGGCTGTGAAGATGTTTCCCCAAGTGAAGTCTCAGCTCAATGTCTTCCCAGTGCTGATTGCATCTAGCCTGTCTGTGCCTGGCTCCTGTCCCCTCAGTGCCTGCAGGCAGTGCCCTCAGCCCTGCTGGGCTGGGAGAGGAGCTGCTCCTCAGCAGAAATGTCTTTTTGAAGCTTTTCCTGGTTTACTTTGGGAGCTCCCTCTGTGCCAGGAGCCCAGCTCACCTCAGCAGCACAGACACAGCACAAGGACTTTAATGACCCTCTCAGGGCTTTGGTGCTGTTTACATCATACTCTGTCCCTGAGAGAGTGTTCAAAAAACTGCTCATAAACTCTAAATTAAAATGAAACTCTGAAGTTCCTCAAAGTTTTAATGGAATTCACTCAGGGATATGACTGTGAAAGTGTCTCCAGTAAGAGCAGAACACTGGAGGCAGTGATGACAGGGGGGGACAAACAAGGGAAAAGTGTCTCTGGTGCTGAGCAAACCTGGATGTGTTTCAGGAATGCAAAGGGCCAAGGCCTGAGCCCCAGCCCCTGGCAAGGCACATCCTGTCCCTCCCTCATTGCTCAGGGCTCTTCCTGGGCCACTGGGCTCTGGGGATGTGCAATGCCAAGGGCAGGACCATGGGGCAGCCCCTGCCAGGCTGCTGAGCAGGGACAAGGAGGCAATGAGGCCCCAGCACAGCAAGGCTCACTTGTCCCCTGCTGGCCAAGGGCCCAGGGCCAGCAGCCATGGCCCAAGTGCTGCAGGAGTTGGCTCTGGCAGGGCCTTTCAGCTGCTGCCCATCCCTGTGCCCTCTGCAGCCCAGGCTGTCCTACGGTGTCCATGCCCTGTGCCTCTGTCCCTGCAGGCTGTCATCATCCCCCGGCTGCCCCACCTGGCTGGCCCCTTCCTTTGCTGACAGCTCTGTGTCCTGCCTGCCTCTGCCTGGCCACACAGAGCTTGGCCTTGATATCAAGAGGTTTACTTTTACTATGCCTGAGAATTTCCAGCAGAGAAACAAGTCATTGAGTGGCTGCTTTCCCAGCAGGGACGGTTGGAAGAGAAGAAGGCATCTGGCTCAAGAGTGCAGTGATAGAAAAAGAATGGACTGATTCTGGGAATTTGGGGTGGGTTTTCTGGAAATGGGTAAATTGTAATACACATGTAGTGACTGCATATGAGTAAGACCCTTGTAGAATCACATGTCTGCATAAGATTAGGAGTTATCCTCTGCTGGACCTCAGGCCTGAATAAATGATGCCCTCTTTAACACCAAATCAGTGTTAAGGAGTCCTATTCTGATATTTTGGTGGTCTGATGGCAGTGGGCCCTCATGGACCCAAGGAGTCAACTGTGACACTGTGGAACCTCATGGCACAAAGGGTCTATTTTGACACAGCAAAATCCCATGGAGCCAAGGGGCCATTTTGACAGTGTGGGGCTTCATGGAACCAAAATCCATTTGGACATAGAGAGGTCAAGTGGAACTGATGGTCCGTTGTGATGCTGCAGATCCAAGGAGACCATTGTGACACCATGGAAACTCCTGGAACCAGAAGTCCATTGTTACAGAGAAAGGCCTCATGGAACCAAGGGGCCACATGTACCATGGTGGAGCTTCATGGAACCAAAGGTCCATTGTGGCATTGCAGGGCCTTATTTAACCAAGGGGCCCATTTTGCAGGGCAGGCCCTCATGGAATCAACGGGACCGTGATGAGGTCAAAGGCATGAAGGGGCCATTCTGACACTGTGGAACCAAGGAGGCCATTTTGAAGCAGTTGAGCATCATGGAACCATGGAGACCGTGATGACACTTTGAGGCCTCGTTTTACCTAAGGACCATTTGGGCACTGCAGGGACTCATGGAACCAAGGGCACAATGGTGGCACTGTGAGCTCCAAGGGACGAAGGAGGCATCCTGACATTGCAGAACCAAGGGTCCACTGTGATACAGCAGATCCTCATGAAGGTATGCAGGCCATTTTTAAAGTTCAAGGCCTTGTGAAACCGAAGGGCCATCATGGGACTTCAGGGCTTTGTGAAACAAAAGGGACTCTAGTGACACTATGAGGCTCAGTGGGAACAAGGAACCACTATGACACTGCAGGGCCCCATGGATCCAAGGAACAGGTAACAGGTCTGGTTCATTTGGCCTGACTGGTCCAACTGACCTTGGCTTGTCAAGGGTCTCTTGTCATGTGCTCCTGAAACACTGGGGCTCTGGGCTTTCCTTCAGATGGAAAAAAAACTGTCCTTCTCCTTCAGGTGCCCATGGCCAAAGTGGGATTATGCCTCCAAAATTCCCAGTATTCAGAGATTTCTCCCAGACAAAGGCTGCCGTTACAAACAAGTCTGGCTGTCCTTGGCTTCCTAAGAGCCAACTCTCACCTGCCTTCAAACACTGGGGCCATGGGCTGTCCTTGCTATGGGAAAGAGCTGTTCTTCCTGTCAGGGCAACCATGGCCATAACTGGTATTTCTCCTCCGAAATTCCTTCTATGCAAGGGTTTGTCCCAGATGGAAAAAAGCTGCCAGGACAGACAGGCCAGGCTGGCCTTGGCCTCTGGTGGTAGTCTCTAATTTGCCCTGAAGTACTGCTGCTCTGTGCTTTCTTTCCTACGGGAAAGAACTGACTTTCTCGTACAGGCACTTAGAGCTGAAATTGGGATTCTGCCCCCAAAATTCTCTATATCCAAGGGTTTTTCTCAGATGAAAGCTTGCCAGAACAGATGGGTCTGGTTGGCTTTGGCCAGCAGTGGCTACTGCTCATCTGCCCCTGAAGGACTGGGGCTCCATGCCTGCCTTCCTATGGAAAAGAACCATCCTTCTCTCCACAAGCCCATGGCCAAAATTAGGATTCCACATTCCACATTCCGTATATCTAAGAATTGCTCCCAGACAAACCTGCCAGAACAGAAAGGTCAGACTTGCCTTGGCCTCTGGTGGCTGCCATTCATCAGGCGCTGAATCACAGAATCACAGGATCAGAGAATCACAGAATCACAGAATGATTCGGTTGGAAGAGACCTCCAAGATCATCAAGTCCAACCCATGCCCTAACACCTAAACTAGACCAGGGCACCAAGTGCCATATCCAATCTTTTTTAAATACATCTGGGGATGGTGACTCCACAACCTCCCCAGGCAAAGCATTGCAATACTTTATTATTCTTTCAGTGAAAAATTTCTTCCTAATATCCAACCTATATCTCCATTGACGCAGATTGAGACTGTGTCCTCTGGTTCTGTCAGTTGCTGCCTGGTGAAAGAGACCAACCCCCACCTGACTACAACCACCTTTCAGGAAGTTGTAGAGAGTGATAAGGTCACCCCTGAGTCTCCTTTCCTCCAGGCTAAAGAGTCCCAGCTCCCTCAGCTGTTCCTCATAAGGCTTGTGTTCCAAGCCCCTCAGCAGCCTCGTTGCTCTCCTCTGGATGCACTCACACATCTCAACGTCCTTCCTAAACTGAGGGCCCAGAACTGGACACAGCACTCAAGGTGCAGCCTCACCAGTGCTGAGTACAGCAAGAATGACCTCCCTGCTCCTGCTGGCCACATCATTCCTGATCCAGGCCAGGTGCCATTGGCCTTCTTGGCCACCTGAGGCACACTGCTGACTCATGTTCAGTTGGCTGTCGACCAGTACCCCCAGGTCCCTTCCTGCCTGGGCACTGTCCAGCCACACCATCCCCAGCCTATAACGCTGCAGGGGGTTATTGTGGCCAAAATGCAGGACTTGGCACTTGGACTTATTAAACTTCATCCCACTGGACTGTTCCCATCCATCCAATTGGTGTCCAAGTCTCTGCAGAGCCCACCTGCCTTTCAAATGATCAACACACACTCCCAGCTTAGTGTCATCTGCAAATCTACCAATGAAGGACTCAATACCCTCATCCATGCCATCAATTAAATTATTGAACACGACTGGCCCCAGCACAGACCCCTGAGGGACACCACTGGTGACTGGTCGCCAGCTGGATGCAACACTATTCACCACCACTCTCTGGGCCTGGCCATCCAGCCAGTTCTTAACCCAGCAAAGAGGGTTCCTGTCCAAGATGTGGGCTCCAGCTTTTCTGGGAGTTTGCTGTGGGACACAGTGTCAAAGGCCTTGCTGAAATCAGGATATATAACATCCACAGTCTTTTCTGCATCCACCAGGAAGGTCACTTGGTCATAAAAGGACATCAGGTTGGTCAAACAAGACCTTCCCCTCCTAAACCCATGCTGGCTGGGTCTGATACCCTGGCCATCCTCTAAGTGCTGTGTGATGGTACTCAGTATAAACTGTTCCATAACCTTACCAGGTACTGAGGTCAGGCTAGCAGGTCTATAGTTACCAGGATCCTCCTTCCCACCCTTTTTATGAATGGGTGTCACATTGGCCAATTTACAGTCATCTGGAACCTTGCCAGCCTCCCAGGACTGTTGGTAAATGATGGAGAGCGGCTTCACAAGCTCATCTGCCAGCTCCCTCATCACCCTGGGATAGATCCCATCTGGTCCCATGGATTTATGAACATCTAAGCTACTCAGCAGTTCTCTGACTGCCACCGCCTGGATAACAGGAGGACCATTCTGCTCCCTGACACCATCTACCATCCCATGAGGACAGTTGTCTCTAGGACAAGCTGTCTTCCCACTGAAGACTGAGGCAAAGGCGGCGTTAAGCACCTCTACCTTCTCCTATCTGCAGTTACTAATTTTCCTCCCTCATCCAGTAAGGAACAAAGACTGGACCTACCCTTCCTTTTACCATTAATATATTTGTAAAAACATTTCTTATTATCTTTTACAGAAGTCACCATTTTTAGTTCAAACAGGGCTTTGGCCTCCCTAACTTTTTTCCTGCATGCTCTAGCAGCTGCCTTAAATACTTCTTGAGAGACCTGACCCTCCTTCCAAAGATGATACATCCTCTTTTTATTCCTAAGTTCCTCCA
Source organism: Muscicapa striata striata (assembly GCA_030060385.1). Taxonomy (NCBI): domain Eukaryota; kingdom Metazoa; phylum Chordata; class Aves; order Passeriformes; family Muscicapidae; genus Muscicapa; species Muscicapa striata. The sequence goes on from JAREIS010000953.1 coordinate 40,159, forward strand.
AAACCTCCTTGCCCAACCAGGCTGGACGTTTGCCTCATCGACTCGTCTTTGGGCATACAGGGACAGTCTGTTCCTGTGCCCTCAAGATCTCTGTTTTGAAGCACTCCCACCTTTCCTAAACTCCTTTGTTTTTAAGGGCTGCTTCCCAAGGAACTCTCTGAATAAGTCTCCTAAATAGGCCAAAGTCTGCCCTCCAGAAATCCAATGTAAAAGTCTTATTGATATTCCTCCTGATTTCACCAAATATCAAGAACTCTATAATTTCATGATCACTATGCCCCAAGCAACCTCCAACCATCACATCTCCCACCAGCCCATCTCTATTTGCAAACAACAGATCAAACATAGTCCTTCCCCTGGTGGGCTCACCCACCAGCTGCATCAAGAAGTTGTCGTCCATACACTCTAAAAACTTCCTGGACTGCCTTATTTTGGCTATATTACGTTCCCAGGAGGTGTCTGGAAGTTGAAGTCGCCTACAAGAACAAGGGCTGATGATCCTGAAACATTATCTATCTGCTTATAGAATAAGTTGTCCACCTCTTCTCCCTGGTTGAGTGGATGACTCCCAACAGACTCCAAATAGGATGTCAGCCTTGTCAGCCTTGCCCTGAATTCTTACCTACAGGCATTCAACTTCATTTTCATTGGTTTCAACATCCATGGCATCAAAATTCTCCCTAATATAAAGGGCCACCACTCCATCTCTTCTCCCATTCCTGTCTCTTCTGAAGAGCTTGTAGCCATCCAGTGCAGTGCTCCAGCTGTGTGAGTCATCCCACCACGTTTCTGTGATGGTGGCCACATCACAGCTCTGCTGCTGCACCATGGCTTCCAGCTCTTCTTTTTATTACCCATGCTGCGTGCATTGGTGTACAGGTACCTCAGCTGGGCTACTGATTCCACCCTTAGCTCAGGCTTACCACCCTTGGGCCTGCTTCCAGGCAGCCCAGCTGCATCCCCTTCCCCCTTCAAACCTAAAATCTTTTACTATCTTACTTAACATACTGCTTTGCTTACATAATACATATTTCTTTTTGCTTAAAATGCATTTCTACTTAGACTACAAAATTATATTCTTGTTTTATGTCCATTTTACTTTTAATGCTCCAATTATCCAAGCTTTCTCCAAGCTCTTAGGTCAAACCTTGGATCCATTTCTATCTCTGAGCCTGTATGCACCAGGCCCTGGGAGCTCTCTAAGCCTGCATTTCCCACACCATTGTAATTTCTGCCTCCAATTTTCTGCTCTAACTGGAACCTGGGGACAATTTCTCAGTTGTGTCCCTCAGTGGGACCCATGAACCGTATCAGAAATTTAGAGTTTGATTATTACTGAATTCTTGAGAGGTTTCCTAGCAAACCACGGTTCTGCCTTGGTTTCCCTTTGGTCTGGTGCAGTTCATTTGGAAGGTTTTCAACTCCAGTTATAGAGTGGTCATGAATTTTACAGACAGATATCAGTTTGCATATCAGGGTAAATCCTCCAATTACAGCTTCAGGTAATGAAGCCATATTCCCCCAGTTCGCTCCCCCCCCAGTTCAATTTTGTTTATATTTTTTGGGGCTGGAGGCTGTAGGGTGTCTTTGAGTTTCAGAGGAATTGTTTTGTCTGAGCAAAATGTGAAGACAGTAAAACAGAGCTTAGAATTATGCTCTAATGCAGTAAAAAATTCTAAAAATATAAAGCTAAAATCTTAAGGCATTTCAGGCCTCATTGAACCAGGGGACCACTGCGACACTTTGCGGCCCCATGGAACCAAGGAGTCCATTGTGACACTGCAGGGCCTCATGGATCTAAGGATTCCTGTAACAGTGCAGGACCCCATGGAACCAAAGGTCCATTGTCACACTGAGGGGCCTCATGGAATCCTGGAGGCCACAATGAAAATTTGAGGCCTTGTTATATCACGGGATTCTGCAGGGCCTTGTGGAACCAAGGAGACCCTTCTGCCACTGTGAGTCCCCACAGAACCAAGTTCCATTGGGATACTGCGGCACCAAGGAGACCCCTGTGACACTGCAAGGCTTCATGGAAACAAGGGACCATTGTGACACTATGGAACCCCATGGGAACAAGAGGCCAGTGTGACACATTTGGATCCAATATGATATTACCATTGTGACATTACAGGGCCCTGTCGGAACAAGGGGATGCTATGGCACTGCAGGGCCCCATGGATCCAAGGGAACAGGTACCAGGTCTGGTTGGCTTGGCCTGACTGGTCCAACTGCCCTTGGCATGTCAAGGGTCTCTTTTCATGAGCCCCTGAAACACCAGAACTTTGGGCTGTCCTTCAAATTGAAAAGAACGGCCATTTTCATCCAAAATTCCACGGCCAAAGTGGGATTCTCCTTCCAAAATCCCAATATCCATGGATTGCTCCCATACAAAAGCTGCTGTTACCAACAAGTCTGGCTGTCCTTGTCTTCCTGTGAGCTGGCTCTCACCTGCCTTCAAACACTGGGGCTCAGTGCTTTCCTTCCTATGGAAAAGAACTGTCTCTCTTGCACAGACACCTATGGCCAAAATTGGTATTCCTCCTCCAAAATTCCCTATATGCAAGGGTTTCTCCGAGACAAAACTGCTAGGAGAGACAGGTCTGGCTGGCCTTGTCCTCTGGTGGTCACCTCTAGCCTGCCCTGAGATACTGGGGCTCCATGCTTTTCTTCCTATGGGAAAGAACCTTTATTCTCCAGGAACTCAGGGATGAAATTGGGATTTCACCTCCAAAAGTCCTATATTCAAAGATTGCTCCTACACAAAAGTTGCCATTGTTGGGGGTTGGGTTTTTGTTCCTTTACTGCGTGAGTTTGGAGAATTTTTCCCATTGTGATGCTAACAAAACCTGCCGGCTGTGCCCAGGGTCTTGTGATGGCCCTGGACGGGGCGGGTAGGTGGGACCGGGGCTACTCGGAGGAGCAAGAAAGCTTCTGGGCGGGGCTACCCAGAGGAGCGTGCGGGCTTCTGGAGGGGTACTTGTGTTTCCAGTGAGGGAGCTGAGAGGAGGGACCCCCCGGTCTGCTCGGCACGTGGCCAGGAGGTAGGAGAGACGGACACCTGTGTCAACTTCTCTGCATCTTTCCCGCTTAGCCTCCTACCTCTGGGAATACAACTGGTCTCTGGGCACAACAGGAGCGAGGAGCCGGCTCCCACCTGAGCCCAGCCCGGCTGCGGCTGTTTCCACCCTCACCTCCCTCGCTCCCGCCTGCTCTTGCAGCTGTGCCGGCCCTGCCATGTGTCACATCCCCGGTGACAGACACAGACTGAGTGTGTTCGCGGCTAAAGAAAGGACTGGAACTGGGTTATTCTGTTTTTGTCGGTAATTTTAATAACTGCTGTTGTTTACTACCTGTGCGGTTAGATACAGTAGTAAAGAGCTGTTACTTCTACCCCTTATCTCTGCCTTGGGTCCTTGATTTCAAACAACTATAACACTTAGAGGGGGTGAAATTAAATTCTCTATTTCAAAGGGGAACTTCTGCTTTTTATTGGCAGAACCCTGTCCTAGAAACCAGGACAGATTTTGGCGACCCCAACATGGGGCAGAGGGCATTAAAAGGCAAGTTAAGACAGGAGCAACAGCTCTTGAGCGGCAACATGTTGTCTAGTTTAATCTGGTTTGGGCTCCATGTGGTCACAGATATTTCTCTCCCATTTGCAAGCCCTTATTTGAATATGGGCCCCCTCACCAAATTTATTGTAGCTATAATTCGATTCGTGTGGTGGATTGATTTTGTCAGGAATTCATGGTTTTTTAATTTTTTCTGGAAATTGGCCACATGGATCCAGAGCTATCGTACTCTAACTACGTGTTTCTGGGATTATTTCAACAATGGTACTTACTGTGATGCAATGAATGCAAGGGAAATTTTCTCCCAACCTGTCACCCAGTTTTTTGAGGCTACCCCACCAGTTTTCAAGGATTTCAGATCTGCTTTAATTGCTAGTGTTATTATTCAGTGGCTGGTGTTGCTGATGGGCCTGCTTTACTTAGCATTCAGAAACAAGGGAATACTGGCTTGGATAACAACCCTGAAGCATGCCGCCCCAGAGTCTCCCTGTGCCCCAGGGAATAGGGGTGCTGCCCCGGAGCCTGATCCTGCCCCAGGGAATAGGGATACTGTCCCAGAGCCTGATCCTGCCCCAGGGACTAGGGATGCTGCCCCAGAGCTGGGTGTTGCCCCACTACAGAAATGAACCAGCCAGAGTGGGTAGGGGTTCTAGTGAAGGAGATGCAGAACATGGGCCAGGTGTTGAAGGAGCACGACCAGATGTTGAAGGAGCACTTTTCCCCAGCTAGTGAGAAACCCTCCCCCTGCCCTAAAGAGGGAGAGTCTGATGGTGCTGCAGTGGAACCCGTAGATGTTACATCTGTCCAGGTTCCAGCTGGATCACAGGGGCAGCCACAGCCAGCAGCAGTTGCCCCTGTGGAAACTAGGAAATCTAAGATTAAAACAAGGCACCTAGATAATGGGGATCAGCCAGGAGGGTCCTCACAACCAGCAAGGGAGCCAGAGGTTGAGATTGTCACCGAGTCTCTTTCATATGACACTCTCCGTAACCTGCGAAAAGACATTGTGCGACGGGGCCGTGAGCCTTTTACAACCTGGTTACTTCGTGTCTGGGACCTTACGGGAACAGGTGTACAACTGGATGGCACTGAGGCCAGGAATTTGGGATCCTTGGCCCAGGACTCAGATGTGGACCAGACATTCATAAGGGAGCAAGGCCTCCTTTCCCTCTGGGAACGGCTTCTAATGAGTGTGAGAGTGAAGTTTATCCACAAAGAGAGAATGCAGGAGCACCACCATAGAATGCGCTGGAAGACCATTGATGAAGGGATCCAGCAGCTGAGGGAAGTGGCAGTATTGGAGGCACTCTTTGGGATGTTTGGACAGCATGACAATGACCCTGACAAGGTCAGGTGCACAGGGCAGATGTTGTGGAATCTGGAAACCCTGGGGCCATCTGAATTTACTACCTACATTGCACTGATTAAGGCTGATGACCACCGAGAGACAGTGGGTTCTGTTGCCAGCAAGCTCATAAATTTTGGCAGCATGATTAATGGCCCAATGCAGGCCAAGGTCTCTGCTGTGGCCAGGGACCTCCAAGAGGTCCAAGAGGAGATGACAGGGATAAGAGGGTTGAAAGGTGAGATGAGGGACATTATAAGGGAGGAGATAAGGAAGATCAGTGCAGCACCAGTACAAGTCACAGGCCCCAAATCTCGTACCCAACGCCCTCCAGCTAGGGACAGAGGATACACCTCACGAACTGACCTGTGGTTCTTCCTGCGAGACCATGGGGAAGACATGGAAAAATGGGATGGGAAGCCCACTTCTGTCCTGGCAGCACGGGTGCGTCAGCTCAGGGAGGGAAATGCCAACCGAGGGAACTGTGCTAAAATGAAGGTAGCCTCGACCTCCCACAACCAAGGTGCAGGGTACTACAGAAGGGAGGATGATCTGTCAGATCCCCTGGAAGGAACCTCCACTATGTATGCCCAGGAAGGAGATAATAACCAGGGTTAGAGGGGCCCTGCCTCTAGCCAGGGAGAGGCATGGGATAACAGGATCTACTGGGTAGTGTGGGTGCGATGGCCTGGCACATCAAAGCCACAGAAACATAGAATGTTAGTTGATACTGGTTCAGAATGCACCCTGATACCATCAGAACATGTGGGGAAGGTACCTGTTTCCATTGTTGGGGTGACAGGGGGATCACAGGAATTTACTTTGCTGGAAGCTGAGATTAGCCTGACAGGGAAGGGGTGGCAGAAACATCCGATTGTGACTGGCCCAGGGGCACCGTGCATTCTAGGCATAGACTTCCTCAGGAATGGCTACTACAAAGATCCAAGGGGATTCAGGTGGGCTTTTGGAATAGCTGCTGTAGCGGCAGAGAGTATTAAGCAGTTGAACACCTTGCCTGGACTGTCAGAAAATCCATCTGCAGTGGGACTCCTGAAAGTGACAGAGCAACAGGTACCAATTGCCACCATGACAGTGCACCGCCGGCAGTACCGGACAAATCGAGATGCTGTGATCCCCATCCACAAGATGATCCGTGAGCTGGAGAGCCAAGGGGTGGTCAGCAAAACCCACTCACCCTTCAACAGCCCCATCTGGCCTGTGCGCAAGTCTGAAGGGGAATGGAGATTGACTGTGGACTATCGTGCATTGAATGAAGTGACTCCACCGCTGAGCGCAGCCGTGCCGGACATGCTGGAGCTGCAGTACGAGCTGGAGTCCAAGGCAGCGAAGTGGTATGCTACCATTGACATTGCCAATGCATTTTTCTCCATTCCTTTGGCAGCAGAGTGCAGGCCTCAGTTTGCTTTCACCTGGAGGGGTGTGCAGTACACCTGGAACCGACTGCCCCAGGGGTGGAAACACAGCCCTACCATCTGCCACGGGCTAATCCAGGCTGCACTGGAAAAGGGTGAGGCCCCAGAACATTTGCAATACATTGATGACATCATTGTGTGGGGGAACATGGCAACAGAGCTGTTTGAGAAGGGAGAGAAAATCATCCAGATTTTGCTAGAAGCTGGCTTTGCCATCAAGAAAAGCAAAGTCAAAGGACCTGCCTGAGAGATCCAGTTCCTGGGAGTGAAGTGGCAAGACGGACGGCGCCAGGTCCCCACTGAGGTCATAAATAAGGTCACTGCAATGTCAGCACCAACAAGCAAGAAGGAAACACAAGCTTTCCTGGGTGCCATAGGCTTTTGGAGAATGCATATCCCTGAGTACAGCCAGATTGTGAGCCCTCTCTACCTGGTCACCTGCAAGAAGAACGATTTCCACTGGGGCCCTGAACAGCAGCAAGCCTTCGCCCAAATCAAGCAGGAGATCGCTCATGCTGTAGCCCTTGGCCCAGTCAGGACAGGACCAGAGGTAAAGAATGTTCTCTACTCTGCAGCCGGGAACCATGGTCTGTCCTGGAGCCTTTGGCAGAAGGTGCCTGGTGAAACTCGAGGCCGACCCCTGGGATTCTGGAGCAGAGGTTACAGAGGTTCTGAAGCCAATTACACTCCCACGGAGAAGGAAATCTTGGCTGCCTATGAAGGAGTTCAAGCTGCCTCAGAGGTAATTGGCACAGAAGTACAACTTCTCCTGGCACCCCGACTGCCAGTGCTGGGGTGGATGTTCAAAGGAAAGGTTCCTTCTACCCACCATGCCACCGACGCCACATGGAGCAAGTGGATTGCCCTCATCACGCAGCGCGCCCGCATTGGTAACCCAAATCGCCCTGGGATTTTGGAGATAATTACAAACTGGCCAGAAGGTGAAGATTTTGGTCTTGCCGAGGAGGAGGAGCAGAAGCAAGTGACCGAGCTGAAGAAGCCCCACTGTACAACCAGCTGCCAGCAGATGAAACGTGCTACGCTCTTTTCACCGACGGTTCCTGTCGCATCGTGGGAATGAATCGGAAGTGGAAAGCAGCCGTATGGAGCCCCACACGACAGGTTGCACAAGCTACCGAAGGAGAAGGTGGATCAAGCCAACTTGCTGAACTCAAAGCTGTTCAGCTGGCCTTGGACATTGCTGAGAGAGAGAAATGGCCAAAGCTCTACCTCTACACTGATTCATGGATGGTAGCCAATGCTCTGTGGGGCTGGCTGGAAAGGTGGAAAAAGGCTGACTGGCAACGTAGAGGAAAGCCAATCTGGGCTGCTGATGAGTGGAAAGACATTGCCACTCGGATAGAGAAGCTACCTGTGAAAGTCCGCCATGTGGATGCCCATGTTCCCAAGAGTCGGGCTAGTGAAGAACACGGCACAACGAGCGGGTAGATCAGGCTGCACAGATAGAGGTGTCAAAGATAGACTTAGATTGGGAACACAAGGAGAATTGTTCCTGGCTCGATGGGCCCATGATGCCTCAGGTCATCAGGGCAGAGACGCCACCTATAAGTGGGCACGAGACCGAGGGGTGGATCTAACCATGGACAGTATTTCCCAGGTTATCCATGACTGTGAGACGTGTGCCGCCATCAAGCAAGCCAAGCGGGTGAAGCCCCTCTGGTATGGTGGGCGATGGTCCAAGTACAAGTACGGAGAGGCCTGGCAGATTGACTACATCACACTGCCTCAGACCCGCCAAGGCAAGCGCTACGTGCTGACCATGGTGGAAGCCACCACTTTGAGTGCCAGCCCACACTCCAGTGCCAGCTTTAGCTTGGACTCCCAAACTCAGTCCCAGTTCCTGTCCTAAGACCAACACTATTCTTGGACCTAAGCCCAATGGCAGCTCCAATCGCACTCCTTAGCCCAAGCCTGGCTCTAAGCTCAAGACCACTGTGATCAATATATTACAGTGTTGGCTTTTACAATTGTTAGAGTGAATACTATATGTTTTATAAGGCTGACTTTTGTAAAAGAAGTTTTGCTAAAGTTGAGAGATCTTTTGAAGTGAATGTTGTGATACCAATGCTGAAGAGTTGTTTTAATGTTAACATTTAACCAATGAAGGAATGGAAAGCTGTTGAATGTATTGAAAAGTAACAAATGATCAGGACTGGGACAACTGCATCGGGAAGAAAAAGGTGGGATAGGGGTTGAACTGTGTTAAAATGTTTGCATATGTCTCTGAAACACAACCTCCTTTTTGTCCTCATTGTCCCATTTCCATCTGCCTCTCCCTTTGCCCACTGGCTGAGGTACCTGGAAGGTTCAGACTTCCCGATCCACCCACTGCATGTCCCCCTTAATAAGCACACCTACTAGGATATTAATCTTACTGCTTTCACTCCCTCCTCTTCTCATTTTCTCAAGAATTTTGTTTACAATATTTTGATTACTATTGACACAATCTCTTCTCCTGAGTCCTCTTTGGTTTTGGGATTATTCTTGAAAGGAATGTTGGATTTGTCTTTACAAACGAGCTGTGGATCTGCTGGTAGATAAGACCAGCATTGAGAGATAAAAGAAACAGTGGGATGGGTTCCACTGATTGATGAATGGAAAATGATAATTGCCTTTACAAACCAAGTGTAGGTTTGCAGATAAGTGAAACAGGATATTGAAAAATGAAAAAAGAAATGGGGGAAAACCATAATTTCTATAAGAATTAAGAATTAAAAGTGAGAGTTGTACATTAGAGGGGAATCTCAGGTATGAGTCGTTCCAGGAAGCCTGTACCTCTCAAATACCTCAGCCAAAAGAAAAGGTGATAGAGAAATACAGACAGGACAATAGGGTAAAAAGGAGGCTGCGGCCCCCAAAAATCTGAGATATCAGAGGAATGGCCCATGGCCTCTCCCTTTATTTGAATAAAGCCAAGAAGGACTCTGCTGCCTCCTTTTTGGTCATAAACTTCTGGTGTTTGTGGATTAATTTTCCTGACATTCTCAGAGACGTCATTGTCTGTCATTGTAATTCCAATGATGAATGGGTACTTTGTCTCTGCAGGGTTAATTTGCATTTCTGAAGTTCCTCTCCTTGCTGCTGGAAACCAATGCTTCTGTTGCAGAGCAGCCATTGCATAACTCACATATGGCCCCCCCCAACAATCTACTTTTCACTTAATATCTTTAGTGTTAGAGAGTCAAGGCATTCTTTGATTCTTGCGAAGATGTGCAACAGAAATAATTTCTTCCACACATAGCCCAGCTGTGTAGAGAAAATCATTCCATGACACGTGAGTTGTACTGGATTTTTCTTAAATTTCGTACACCATTGAAACACCATGAACCCATTGAAATACATTGGTTTGATGTTCATTCCTTCCAAGTTGTGTGGTTCTTAGTATCTAGTTTACTATTGGACCCGAATTTCTTTGCCCTGATTTTGTCCTTCTGAGGTTAATTAGGTCCCACTCCTGATTTTCCTTCTCAGCCTTTTCCAAACCAGGTGTCCCCAGCACAGGCTGGGGCTGTGTCTGAGGTGGGTGTTCCTTGATGTTTGCTGATGGCCGTTGATGTTTGGTTGAAGGTCGTTATCCTTGTGGGTATTTTTTGGGCTATTCCCAGTCTGTTGAGATGCTAAACTCATCTTCCTCAGTGGTGTAAAACCTCTTAAAAAACCTTTTTAAAATTCCTTTCTCTAAGCCAAAGGGAAACCAATCTTGAGTAAAAAATTAAATTTTTAAAAATTTAAACTTTGCATATTGAGAGCCAGAGTGGAATTGTGCCGCTGTGTTCCCCAGCAGCTGTGGCAGTGCAGGCACAGAAAGCAGCCAAGCTGCAGCAGTGGCAGCAAGTTGGCCCCAGTGGCTGGAGATGCCAAGGAGGGTGGCCAGGCAGAGGATTTGAGCAGAGGATGTGTGGGCAGGCCCAGGGGCTTCCCGCTGTGGAGCAACAGGAGGTCCTCCTACCATCAGTTTTGGGCCTCAGGTGCCATTAAAGCTGTGGCTGCACAATTCTGCAGAGTGAGGTCACTGTTGAAGGTTGGGATTGTGTTCCTTCAATGTATGAGTGGGGAGAATTTTTCCCATTGTAATGCTAACAGAACCCGCCGGCTGTGCCCAGGGTTTTGATGGCCCTGGATGGGCGGGTGGGTGGGACCGGAGCTACCCGGAGGGGGATGCGGATTTCCGGGGAGGCGGGGGGAGGGCGGGGAGCTACTCAGGGGAGCACGAGGCTTCTGGAGGGGCCCAGCTGTTTCCGGGGAGAGAGAGGGGGAACTTCTCCAGTCTGCTCCGGCGGTGTGAGGGTAGGAGACCGGAGCCGCTGCATTTCAGCTGCCCAGCATCTGCCCTGCTACCTCGGAGGCGCTGCTGACCACCAAAGACCAAATACTTCCTACCTCTGGGAATACACTGCTCATCTGGACACAGGATCGGAGTGAAGAGCTCCCACCTGAGCCAGCCCGGCCGCGGCTGTTCCACTCCTCCTCCCTGGCTCCCGCCTGCGCCTGCAGCTGTGCCGGCCCTGCTACAGTTACACCCCCAGGAACGGACACAGACCGAGTGTGTCCGCGTCTAAGAAAGGACTACAACTGACTTTTTCTTCTGTTTTTCGTCGGTAATTTTAATAATTACTGTTGTTTTCTACTTGTGCTGTGAGTTAGAGTAGTAAAGAGCTGTTACTTTTACCTCCTTATCTCCGCCTTGAGTCCTTGATTTGAAACAATTATAACACTCGGAGGGGGTGACATTGATTTCTCTATTTCAAAGGGGAACTTCTGCCGTTTTTACAGAACTCTGTCCTAAAACCAGGACAGATTTTGGGCCAACGGGGCTGAGGGCATTAAAAGGCGAGTTAAGAGAGGAGTAGCAGCTCTTAAGCAGCAACATGTTGTCTAGTTTAATCTGGTTTGGGCTCCACGTGGTCACAGATATTTCTCTCCCATTTGCAAGCCCTTTTTGAATATGGGCCCCCTCACCAAATTTATTGTAGCTATGATCCGATTTGTGTTTTGGATTGATTTTGTCAGGAATTCATGGGTTTTTAGTTTTTCTGGAAATTTGCCACATGGATCCTGAGCTATCGTACTCTAACTGCGTGTTTCTGGGATTATTTCAACAATGGTACTTACTGTGAGGCAATGAATGCAAGGGAAATTTTCTCCCAACCTGTCACCCAGTTTTTTGAGGCTACCCACCAGTTTTCAAGGATTTCAGATTTGCTTTAATTGCTAGTATTTTTATTCCGTGGCTGGTGTTGCTGATGGGCCTGCTTTACTTAGCATTCAGAAACAAGGGAATACTGGCTTGGATAACAACCGTGAGGGATGCTGCCCCAGAGCCTGCCCCTGTCCCTGAGACTAGAGATGCTGCCCCAGAGCCTGGTGTTGCCCCACAGCCCACTGCAGAAATGAACCAGCCAGAGTGGGTGGGGGTTCTAGTGAAGGAGATACGGGACATGGGCCAGGTGTTGAAGGAGCACCTTTCCCCAGCTAGTGAGAAACCCTCCCCTGCCCTAAAGAGGAGAGTCTGATGGTGCTGCAGTGAAACCCGTAGATGTTACATCTGTCCAGGTTCCAGCTGGATCACAGGGCAGCCACAGCCAGCAGCAGTTGCCCCTGTGGAAACTCGAAAAATCTAAGATTAAAACAAAGCACCTAGATAGTGGGGATCAGCCAGGAGGGTCCTCACAGTCAGCAAGGAGCCAGAGGTTGAGATTGTCACCGAGTCTCTCTCATATGACACTCTCCGTAACCTGCGAAAAAAGACATTGTGCGACGGGGCCGTGAGCCTTTTACAACCTGGTTACTTCGTGTCTGGGACCTTATGGGGGAGAGGTGTACAACTGGATGGCACTGAGGCCAGGAATTTGGGATTCTTGTCCCAGGACTCAGGTGTGGACCAGACATTCGTAAGGGAGCAAGGCCTCCTTTCCCTTTGGGAACGGCTTCTAATGAGTGTGAGAGAGAAGTTTATCCACAAAGAGAGAATGCAGGAGCACCACCATAGAATGCGCTGGAAGACCATTGATGAAGGGATCCAGCAGCTGAGGGAAGTGGCAGTATTAGAGGTACTCTTTGGGATGGATGGACAGCATGACAATGACCCTGACAAGGTCAGGTGCACAGGGCAGATGTTGTGGGATCTGGCAACCCTGGGGCCACCTGAATTTGCTACCTACATTGCACTGATTAGGGCTGATGACCACCGAGAGACAGTAGGTTCTGTTGCCAGCAAGCTCAGGAATTTTGACAGTATGATTAATGGCCCAGTGCAGGCCAAGGTCTCTGCTGTGGCCAGGGACCTCCAACAGGTCCAAGAGGAGATGAAGGGGATGAGAGGGTTGAAAGGAGAGGTGAGGGAGATTATAAGGGAGGAGATAAGGAAGATCAATGCAGCACCAGTACGAGTCACAGGCCCCAAATCTCACACCCAACGCCCCCCAGCTAGGGACAGAGGATACTCCTCACGAACTGACCTGTGGTTCTTCCTGCGAGACCATGGGGAAGACATGGAAAAATGGGATGGGAAGCCCACTTCTGTCCTGGCAGCACGGGTGCGTCAGCTCAGGAGGGAAATGCCAACCGAGGGAACCACGCTAAAATGAAGGTAGCCTCGACCTCCCACAACCAAGGTGCAGGGTACTACAGAAGGGAGGATGATCTGTCAGATCCCCTGGAAGGACCTCCACTATGTATGCCCAGGAAGGAAATAATAACCAGGGCTAGAGGGGCCCTGCCTCTAGCCAGGAGAGGCATGGGATAACAGGATCTACTGGGTAGTGTGGGTGCGATGGCCTGGCACATCAAAGCCACAGAAACATAGAATGTTAGTTGATACTGGTTCAGAATGCACCCTGATACCATCAGAACATGTGGGGAAGGTACCTGTTTCCATTGTTGGGGTGACAGGGGGATCACAGGAATTTACTTTGCTGGAAGCTGAGATTAGCCTGACAGGGAAGGGGTGGCAGAAACATCCGATTGTAACTGGCCCAGGGGCACCGTGCATTCTAGGCATAGACTTCCTCAGGAATGGCTACTACAAAGATCCAAGGATTCAGGTGGGCTTTGGAATAGCTGCTGTATCGGCAGAGAGTATTAAGCAGTTGAACACCTTGCCTGGACTGTCAGAAAATCCATCTGCAGTGGGACTCCTGAAAGTGACAGAGCAACAGGTACCAATTGCCACCATGACAGTGCACCGCAGTACCGGACAAATCGAGATGCTGTGATCCCCATCCACAAGATGATCCGTGAGCTGGAGAGCCAAGGGTGGTGAGCAAACCCACTCACCCTTCAACAGCCCCATCTGGCCCGTGCGCAAGTCTGAGGGGAATGGAGATTGACTGTGGACTATCGTGCCTTGAATGAAGTGACTCCACCGCTGAGCGCAGCCGTGCCGGACATGCTGGAGCTGCAGTACGAGCTGGAGTCCAAGGCAGCTAAGTGGTATGCTACCATTGACATTGCCAATGCATTTTTCTCAATTCCTTTGGCAGCAGAGTGCAGGCCTCAGTTTGCTTTCACCTGGAGGGTGTGCAGTACACCTGGAACCGACTGCCCCAGGGGTGGGAAACACAGCCCCACCATCTGCCACGGGCTGATCCAGGCTGCACTGGAAAAGGGTGAGGCCCCAGAACATTTGCAACACATTGATGACATCATTGTGTGGGGGAACACGGCAACAGAGGTCTTTGAGAAGGGAGAGAAAATCATCCAGATTTTGCTGGAAGCTGGCTTTGCCATCAAGAAAAGCAAAGTCAAAGGACCTGCTCGAGAGATCCAGTTCCTGGGAGTGAAGTGGCAAGACGGACGGCGCCAGGTCCCCACTGAGGTCATCAATAAGATCACTGCAATGTCAGCACCAACAAGCAAGAAGGAAGCACAAGCTTTCCTAGGTGCCATAGGCTTTTGGAGAATGCATATCCCTGAATACAGCCAGAGTGTGAGCCTCTCTACCTGGTCACCCGCAAGAAGAATGATTTCCACTGGGGCCCTGAACAGCAGCAAGCCTTCGCCCAGATCAAGCAGGAGATCGCTCATGCTGTAGCCCTTGGCCCAGTCAGGACAGGACCAGAGGTAAAGAATGTTCTCTACTCTGCAGCCGGGAACCATGGTCTGTCCTGGAGCCTTTGGCAGAAGGTGCCTGGTGAAACTCGAGGCCGACCCTGGGATTCTGGAGCAGAGGTTACAGAGGTTCTGAAGCCAATTACACTCCGACGGAGAAGGAAATCTTGGCTGCCTATGAAGGAGTTCAAGCTGCCTCAGAGGTAATTGGCACAGAAGCACAACTTCTCCTGGCACCCCGACTGCCAGTGCTGGGGTGGATGTTCAAAGGAAAGGTTCCTTCTACCCACCATGCCACCGACGCCACATGGAGCAAGTGGATTGCCCTCATCACGCAGCGCGCCCGCATTGGTAACCCAAATCGCCCTGGGATTTTGGAGATAATTACAAACTGGCCAGAAGGTGAAGATTTTGGTCTCGCCGAGGAGGAGGAGCAGAAGCAAGTGACCCGAGCTGAAGAAGCCCCACCGTACAACCAGCTGCCAGCAGATGAAACGTGCTACGCTCTTTTCACCGACGGTTCCTGTCGCATTGTGGAATGAATCGGAAGTGGAAAGCAGCCGTATGGAGCCCCACACGACAGGTTGCACAAGCTACCGAAGGAGAAGGTGGATCAAGCCAACTTGCTGAACTCAAAGCTGTTCAGCTGGCCTTGGACATTGCTGAGAGAGAGAAATGGCCAAAGCTCTACCTCTACACTGATTCATGGATGGTAGCCAATGCTCTGTGGGGCTGGCTGGAAAGGTGGAAAAAGGCTGACTGGCAACCTAGAGGAAAGCCAATCTGGGCTGCTGATGAGTGGAAAGACATTGCCACTCGGATAGAGAAGCTACCTGTGAAAGTCCGCCATGTGGATGCCCATGTTCCCAAGAGTCGGGCTAGTGAAGAACACACCCCACAACGAGCGGGTAGATCAGGCTGCACAGATAGAGGTGTCAAAGATAGACTTAGATTGGGAACACAAGGGAGAATTGTTCCTGGCTCGATGGGCCCATGATGCCTCAGGTCAGGGCAGAGACGCCACCTATAAGTGGGCACGAGACCGAGGGGTGGATCTAACCATGGACAGTATTTCCCAGGTTATCCATGACTGTGAGACGTGTGCTGCCATCAAGCAAGCTAAGCGGGGTGAAGCCCCTCTGGCATGGTGGGCGATGGTCCAAATACAAGTACGGAGAGGCCTGGCAGATTGACTACATCACACTGCCTCAGACCCGCCAAGGCAAGCGCTATGTGCTGACCATGGTGGGAAGCCACCACCGGGTGGTTGGAGACCACCCTGTGCCCCACGCTACTGCTAGGAACACCATCCTAGGCCTGGAAAACAAGTCCTTTGGAGACATGGTACCCCTGAGAGAATTGAGTCAGACAATGGGACTCATTTCAAAAATAGCCTTGTTAGCACCTGGGCTAAAGAACATGGCATTGAGTGGGTGTACCATATTCCCTACCATGCACCAGCGTCTGGGAAAGTCGAACGGTGCAATGGCCTGTTTAAACCACCTTAAAAGCACTTGGTGGGGGCACTTTTTAAGAACTGGGAGATTAATTTACCAAAGGCCACATGGTTAGTGAATACCCGAGGTTCCACTAACCGAGCAGGTCCTGCCCAATCTGAGCCTTTGGGAACACCAGATGGAGATAAGGTCCCAGTGGTACACCTGAGAGGCATGTTAGGGAAAACTGTTTGGGTGAACTCTGCCTCCAGCAAAGACAATCCTGTTCGTGGGGTGGTTTTCGCTCCAAGGACCAGGTTGCACTTGGTGGGTAATGCAAAAGGATGGAGAGACCCGATGCATTCCCCAAGAGACCTTGTTCTAGGGTGAATTATCTATGATACTGTGCCTGTAACTGCCTGTATGTATATGATTTAAAGGTTTTTATTTTGCTGTAGCATGTTGGCATGGGAAAAATTCGGGGTGGATAATGTTGAAGGTTGGGATTGTGTTCCTTCAATGTATGAGTGGGGAGAATTTTTTCCGATTGTAATGCTAACAGAACCCGTCGGCTGTGCCCAGGGTTTTTGATGGCCCTGGATGGGCGGGTGGGTGGGACCGGAGCTACCCCGGAGGGGATGCAGTTTCGGGGAGTGGGGGAGGGGCGGGGAGCTACTCAGGGGAGCACGAGGCTTCTGGAGGGCCCGGCTGTTTCGGGGAGAGAGAGGGGAACTTCTCCCAGTCTGCTCGGTGGTGTGAGGAGGTAGGAGACCCGAGCCGGCTGCATTTCAGCTGCCCAGCATCTGCCCTGCTACCTCGGAGGCGCTGCTGACCACCAAAGACCAAATACTTCCTACCTCTATGAATACACTGCTCATCTGGACACAGGATCGGGTGAAGAGCTCCCACCTGAGCCAGCCCGGCCGCGCTGTTCCACTCCACCTCCTGGCTCCGCCTGCGCCTGCA